>JASDQU010171677.1:9449-26688 GCA_032191745.1 Picea mariana
TGGCTGGATCTCTACTAGGTCGGAATGAATCTGCAATCGGGACAACGGTCTACTGCAGATCTCTGAACCCTCAAAATGACTTGCGCCCTCCACACTAAACTCTCCTGAATTGAACGGTGAAATACCAGGATGGTATCTCCGATGGGCTAGGGTGTGTCTCTCAACACCGAAACCGATCAAGGGTGGTGGTTTCCTCCAGAAATCCACAAAACAATAAGGTCGGCTCTCCTCCTCCTCTTGAAGCTCTCAACATCAAATCATAACAATGCATAATGAATTAGGTTGCTTTACCCTTCCTTTATAGCTTCCCGAAACCCTAATTCGTTGTTGACCTTTTCCCTCCAAGTGACTTTTACTTTATTTTATTATTCCTTGATTATATCACTTAATTAATTAATTAACTAATTAACCATTTTGCCTGTAAAAAGTGATTTATCCATCCTGATGGCTTCTTCGGCCATTGAAAGTTACTTCTCATCATCTTAACCTGTAATACTCTTCCTCCCGATTCTGATGAGCCATTACACTAAGATGTTTCTCCAAGTAATATGCCCATTATGACCTTCTTAGTGAATTTAATTAAGATATGACCCATAATAACTCAAAATTACGGAAATCGTCGGAATGCAATGAAACCAAAGCCCAACTGTGCGGAATGGATCTTGATGATGAACGATACAAGTCGGGCCCAAATAAACCCCTCAATATCTCTCGAACTCTCTGTCACCCCTATCTGGCTACTCGAGCAGGCATAACACTCTGAAATGTTGTAATGTTATAATGTCCCAAAATGGGGACATTACACTCACTAAGTGTGAGTGAAAGATGATGAATAATACAAGGGCTAAAACCCTTATTTATACAATATCAATGACTAGAATTAGGTCAAAAAGGGTTGATATGGCTAGTTACATGTAATATCCAATTTTTACATTAAATGACATAATAAAACCCTAAATCAAGATGAAAAGATGATGTCATGCCCTTTTAGGGTGACATTAGGCCTTCTTAGGGAAACGTTGGCCTCTAGAAGTGAAATGTTAGGTCTCCTTGGGCCTCTGGATCCTACCACACGTGCCACTTGGCACACAACTGCCTCCAAAGTGTCCAAAACGTTGGGTGACATCATGGGTCACATGGGTGACGTCATGGGCCTTCCAAGGCCTACATCATGGTGAGAAGGGCAAGACCCCCCTGGGTCCAGGCCTGCTAGGTTGTCCCTAGTGGAACGTCCTCCTCTCTCTCCAGTGCAAACCTATCATCTGTCTCTGCCCCTGGCTGGGGTCTCAACATCCATCTAGTGGGATTTTAGCCCTATGGAGGTCCGAACTAATCATCTCCCCATGTGTACCTGTCCATCGGGTGTGGCCCTGCAGCATCAACAAGTATGCCCTCCATGGGCTCATAAGTCACGGGGATCATAGCACTGTCAATCACATCTAATAATCAAGTTATTTAAACATGTGCATGAAAACTCCTTTCCCAGACAAGTGCTCCAAGACGTTATTCTATTCTACAAGCTAGGTTTGGAGGGGACGCCAGGATGTCCTATTGGGTTAGTGCTCATTGGATTTGGATTGTTTCCGAGTGAAGACAAATCCAGGCCATGTAAGTGGATGAGGTGGTACAGGATGTCTGGGCAATGGGTTTAGTGATGACAGGGGAATGTATGGCTTACTTGTGGGTGCCTCTGAAGAGGGTGAGTTGCACATTGTCATGGATGCAAATGTTTCCAAGCCCATTCATGCCTTTTATCTTTTATCTTATTGCTTTTTTCTTTCACGAGACTAGTTAGGGGACACTGCCCTGGCGTGGTGACCAGTGGTGACAATGTTACCCACAAGCATTTCACGGAAATGACAAGGCTGGCTCGTGATGAGACCCCCTTTCTCGTGGCTATGCCACCAAGAGCCACTACCCTAGCGTGGTGACCAGCTAAATGGTAGTGTCATACCGTTACATGCCCATGGACCTAATAGGCTGGCTCGTGATGAGACCCCCTATCCTCCAACTAGGTCTTGATTTTATTATTTTTACGGGTCCCTCTATTTCTTGCTGAGAAGCCTTTTATTGCATTCTCAGGGATCCCTGGGCGAAGCATCTGAAGGTTTCATTCTTTTGGCTTTTATATTTTGCCAACTACTTTTACCCTCTGGGCCTTTAACCCCTTCTTCCCACAAGGTAAGGTACAACCCTTTGCTAGCTTGGGAAACCCAATGCTCGAACCAGTGTATGGGATGGATGAGAGGGAAAAAGATGAAAAGTGGTAAGTATGGTGGGAACGAACAATGGCCTTTCATGAACCCCCCAAGTGGCAACTCAAAACCCTATGGGAACGAGCTTACTAGGGCATCCCGTCATTCCCCCCAGGTGTGGACAAGTGGAAAGGCATAAGGTCCAAGCACACGTTAGAAGTAAAAAGAATTAAATGCACATATTCAAATGTTTTGAGAATCAGAGTGACACATACCATGATACCCGGACTCATTACCTCATGGAGCAAGACCCACTGCTGCTGAAGGACCAGGCCAATGGGATGGATGTTGTTGCTGCTGACAAGGTGGAGGCGCTGAAGAAGAAGAAGGATGGGCCCTCCAGGGCCAGGCTCAAGTCGATCTGGCTCTCGATACTCCATGTCTAGGACCTGTGGGCCTCGAGACATAATCTCCTTAGTTATCCCTAGGCTAGGGGATAACAGGCTGTTATAAAACTTGTTGATAACACTACATAACAACCCTCTAATCATCATCAAAGTCTTGGTTAAATCATTGGAAGTTTAACTAGTCATTGCTAGCTTTATTTCCAACATCTTGTACTTGATTTCGATGGCTATTGTTATCATTTGTTGCTGATATATATATTTCCATACTACTGCAATTTTGGGACAACAAGGTTTCTTGCTAATTCCCCTTGGTTAAAGGCTTGGTTTATCATCATTTGTCTTGTTCCAGGTAGGACTAACATTGTTTTTCCGGTACCCAGGACTTGTCAAGCATTCTCCACTTACAAGACTCTCCTTCAAGCCTTTCTCCATTTCCTAATCTAACCTATAGGGGCACTTATTCATCATTATCTCACTTTCCATCTCAATCCCCCTAGGGTCATCGAGATTTCCCACTTGTGGTGATTTCGTCATCACTAAAGCGAGTGGAGTGTCTATCTAAGGTGATAGTGGGTAGGTACTCTTGTAGTTGTCTCACCTTTGTGCCTTGGGTTGGGCTTTTCCCAAGCTACAATCCGTGCGATAACACCACTAGTAGTACCCCTTTTGCCCAGGGTGGCCACCAAGATGAAACAAGGCAAAAAACATAACTTCTGAGGTCATGATTAATTATCCAACTTCAACCTATGATCATCAGTCAAATGCCCAATGTATTAAATATGACACTTTATATGAAACAAGGACTAATGTACCTTGCAATGTGTCAGAACACCAATCTCCGAATGAGCCTTGCTAATTGAGTGTGATGAGCCATGTTGCTGAGGAGGAGGCATTTGAGGGGGTTGTTGGGTTTCTTTTTGTGGATATGTTGATCATCATCATCGTAGAGATCACTTTCTTCATTGCAGGCCATGAGACATGATATCCTCTTATTACCCCTACGTGAGAGGGGGTAACATGACACAAATGATGGCCACCAAGGTGAAACAAGGAAAAAAGCATAACTTCTGAGCTCACGATTCATTATCTGACTTCAACCCATGATCCTCACTTAAATGCCTAATGCATTAAATGTGACACTTTATATGAAACAATAACTAATGTACCTCATGTGCGTTGGACCACCATCATCAGATGAACTATGTTGATCAAGTGCAATGGTTGAGTTGGATGAGGGGGGAGGCATCTAAGTGGATGTTGTTTGTGGAGAATATTGTTCATCATCATCATCATCATCATTGGGATCATTGTCTTCATTGCGGGCCATGAGATATGATCACCTCTAGTATCCCCTAGGTGAGAAGGGGGGTAACACTCAACATCATGGACTTCTTTATATGAAACAATAACTAATGTACCTCATGTGCGGTGGACCACCATCATTGGATGAACTATGTTGATCAAGTGCAATGAGCTGAGCTGGATGTCATTATCTAACTTCAACCCATGATCCTCACTTAAATGCCTAATGCATTAAATGTGACACTTTATATGAAACAATAACTAATGTACCTCATGTGTGTTGGACCACCATCATTAGATGAACTATGTTGATCAAGTGCAATGGTTGAGTTGGATGAGGGGGGAGGCATCTAAGTGGATGTTGTTTGTGGAGAATACTGTTCATCATCATCATTGGGATCATTGTCTTCATTGCGGGCCATGAGATATGATCACCTCTAGTTACCCCTAGGTGAGAAGGGGGGTAACACTCAACATCATGGGCTTCTTTATATGAAACAATAACTAATGTACCTCATGTGCGTTGGACCACCATCATTGGATGAACTATGTTGATCAAGTGCAATGAGCTGAGCTGGATGTCATTATCCGACTTCAACCCATGATCCTCACTTAAATGCCTAATGCATTAAATGTGACACTTTATATGAAACAATAACTAATGTACCTCATGTGCATTGGACCACCATCATCAGATGAACTATGTTGATCAAGTGCAATGGTTGAGTTGGATGAGGGGGGAGGCATCTAAGTGGATGTTGTTTGTGGAGAATACTGTTCATCATCATCATCATCATTGGGATCACTGTCTTCATTGCGGGCTATGAGATATGATCACCTCTAGTTACCCCTAGCTGAGAAGGGGGGTAACACTCAACATCATGGACTTCTTTATATGAAACAATAACTAATGTACCTCATTTGCGTTGGACCACCATCATTGGATGAACTATGTTGATCAAGTGCAATGAGCTGAGCTGGATGAGGGGGGAGTCATCTAAGGGGTGATGTTTGTGGAGAATATTAATCATCATTATCATCATCATCGAGATTATTGTCTTCATTGCGGGCCATGAGACATGATCACCTCTAGTTACCCCTAGTTGAGAAAGGGGGTAACACTCAACATCATTGACTTCTTTGTGGAATGTTAGTCAATTCATGCTACGAAATTTTGGAAAAATTGCCATGGGAACTTGTTAGCATAAATTTCCACCCTCCAATTGAGATGATAAATCTGATAAGACCGATGAAAACTTGGCTAATTAAAGGAGTAAAGTCCCAAATTTTCACGAGCTAGACCCCTCTCCGTTTGGGTTGGTGCTTGGCAGCCTTAGGGGGGAGTCCCTAGGGTGATTTTGTTGCTGTCCTATGTCTGATTTTCTGCGTTTARTGATAAMAAACAACGACTGTTATGTTTTGGACGACATATTAAAACTGTCCAAAACAAGGGGGAAAAATAGTTTGTTTGTTTGGAGGGAACTTGCAGGGTTAGCAAAAGAAATATAGACGAGTAATAGAGAAAGAAACTACTCAAAAGATCAATGAAAATCACAATGAATAGTAAKAAAGCAACTAATCTAATTGCAAAATTCAACAAAGTACCATCAAGAAGAAAGGTTAGAACACAAACATAAAACTTCTTTATTGATAGGCTTGCAAGAGGGTTGGTTACGCCACATTCAAGAAGTCCACAACCAGTACAATGATCACTTTTGCTCAAGAGAAAGTAGCTAGCCTATAGAATGAGAGAGAAGAAAGATAGAACTAGTATGTGCTGCTGCCACAAAAATCCCACCAATATCCATTGTAGAAGCCTCCAATATATAGTGATGAGGACGTGTGAATGACTAATTTAGGAATTAATGTGCATGAGGGAATAAGTGTGAGTGAGTAATGCACATGGGTGAGTTATGAGTGAGAGTGTATGTGCATGGTGAGTTAAAGGATCACATGTGTGAGAGTGTGAGGGATAGCTAAGTGAAGGAGTGGCGCATGTGTGAGGATAAGAGGGAGTTAATGCATGGAAATTGAGATAATAGTGAGTTAAGTGAAGGAAAGGATAAGTTAAGTGAAGGTAAGAGCGAGTTGAGTGTTTAGTTAACTAAAACGTGCCAACCCACGCCAATTATGCATGCGCTAGCCAAGGAAGAAGAATTCGCCCTATTTTTTTATGATTTTCGTAAATTTTAGGAAATTAGCGTTTAAAAGCAATTTAAGGGGAATTTGGGGAAATTAATGCATGGAAAGTGAAGATATGTTAAGTGAGGAAAAAGTTAGTGAGAAAAGTTAGCCTTAATTGGCTAAATCATCTCCTTGGAAGTGCCACCTCATCCTATGTGTCCTCTTCTCTTTAATTAATTCTTCATTTAATGCTCATGCCTTGGAAAATGCACCCTTTGTCAAATGATGCCATGTAGATGCCACATCACCTTGAAACTCTACCAAATGTCGTAATTCTGAGCCTGCCACTTGTCGCTTTTGGAGATGACAACCACTGCTAAAAATAGAAGTTTCAAAAATAGTTGTCCGGTCCCAAAAATTTAAGACTCATCGAAACTCATCCAAACCTTCCAGAATTGTTCGGGATGACTAAGAGACCATCGCCACATGTCCAATGTTTAAAAATAGACATGGCTAAAAATAGAATATGCTCGCATGTCAGTAATATCGTACTCATTGAATTCAGTNAAGAGACCATCGCCACATGTCCAATGTTTAAAAATAGACATTGCTAAAAATAGAATATGCTCGCATGTCAGTAATATCGTACTCATTGAATTCAGTTTTCCGAGAGGATTCCAAATCTGCTATCAAAATGAACATGGGAGCGACAGTGCTCAACCTGCTAAAAATATAAATCTGTGACAAATCATCTCAGAAAAGGTCCAAAAGACTCAAAATGTCTCAAGGATCCATAATGTGTGCTCAAAATCTGAATCAAGGGCCAGGAGCTCAAACTGTTAAAAATAAATAGTTCCTACATGTTGCTTGGAAAAGTGCTATCGGGCCTGGAATCATGCAAGGACCATCCATGTATGCCCAAAATTGCTCGAAACTGTCAAATGACCCACTCAAACTGTGTCTCCTAAAATGTAGGGACACCCGTTGTATGTAGACGTCTCTCTCAAATGCAAAGGAAAACAAGCTAGCTCTAACTCTGAACAAAACAACCACGTACCGATCATATACCTGTCTCTGATGGGAACCATCCTTTGCTAACCACAAGTGCTAAACTCTGAGAGAATCTCAGAATGCCAGCCAAAATAGTGCATGCTGGCTCTTAACCCTCAAGATTTTCAACGGTGAAAATCTAGGGGTTAACACCACTGCATATTGTTGAGAACATATATTGATATGTTGGTTTTTTTCCCAGGCAGCATCTCTCCACTTATGTAATAAAAGAATAAGTTAGAGGGCTTATTTATAGAAATAATTGCTCATCTTAATCACTTGTCTTTGCCGTTCAATTATTCTCTCTTCATTTTGTGTTTACTTTCAAGTGATATAATGATCAGCTTAACAAAGKTATGCTGCAAAATATATTTTCCAAATACTTCTAGGATATTATGACTGAATTTATGCTTGATGTGGAATCTATTTTCTGAATATAATTCACATGCTTACTGAATTCTAAAGGTTCATTCCCTTAGTTTCTGGAGTATTTCTTATGTTTGATGAATATTAGGTCCACTATTTTATTATTGGAACTGTTGAGGAAGAATTGAAATCGCATTTATGTTTTCTTATCTTCTGGAGTAGTACTTGAGTTTGATAAAGAAAAGAAGGGGCACTATTTTTACTGAAACCCTTTGCCAAGAGTGGAAGCTGCTGCCTTTAAGCTTCTAGGCAATGGTGTCATAGCATGCTTTGGTTTGCTGATTGACAAGGCATGTAGCATGCAGCAGACTATTATGAAACTCTTAACATTGTTCTAACTTCTAGATAATAGCCCTGCATTTGCAAAGATTGTATTCTGAGGAAAGTTGTCTGTAGAATACCTCTACTATATTCCTAATGTTAACCTTTCTCTTTCTTTCTGCTGCACTATTTGACCTTTCATTGGCTGCAATGTGTCTTCATTGCCTAGAATTGAGATTGCCAACAAGTGTATAGCATGTAATTAGAGAAAGGATTGCCAGTGCTATTTTATTTTGATATTTTTTTTGAAGTTCTGTTCTTATGTATATGCATCTGAGTCTCTGGATCATGAAGTGGTGAGGAAGTAAATAGTAAACCTTTTCTTCTCATTTGGAAGTGCAATTATGATACATACTAAGGCTGTAGATTATTCCTTTTTCAGAAGCTCTACTTTATATATTTTTTTTATTTGGCAAAATAAATTATCTTGGCATGCAATTGTCATATCTTGTATTAGATATAATTTTCAGTTTGTGTGTCCTCAGGAAAAAATTCTGATGAAAATAAGCTGGACACATCAAATGAAGATTCACAGTGGGTCGCTTTGGCTGTTGTACAAACACATAATCCTAGACGTAAAGTAGCCCGCAGTGATATTTCTTTACCTCATTTGGAAGGCTGCTTAGAAAAAGTTGCCATCTCAGCCGTTCAAAAGTCAGGTAATTCTACTATTATATTTTGTAGATGTTTTCCTATTTCTTGCAACTAGTAGTAGTTTTTTCTTAGTTGTTTTTCATTTTATAAATTTTCCTTGCTGTGTGTTGTCTTTGTAAGACATTATGTTTGTTTATCACGTGAAATTTGCTTTCAAGTAATGCTTTGTAGCTTTTGGGCATGGACAGGGCAGTGACTTGGAGTTCCTAAACTAAGGGTCATTTTTCATTGGCCCTTAGAATGGAATTTTGAGCGGAATAGATCAAATTTGGGTGCTTAAGTATGTTGCGAGGTAGTTAAAAGAACATTAGAAATCAATTAAGGTCACAAATTCATACTCTATCTGAGACCTTACCAGAATTCAGTACAAAATGCCCCTAATAAGAAAATATATGTGAAAACAAGATCTATTTCTTACCTGGATCAGCAATCAATGAATTAGGCATCATTGATTTCTGTCTATTACAGCTCTGGTTTGTGGACCAGAGTGCAACAGCTGTTTTCCAGGTTCAGAAAGTATTTATGACTGTTTGGATTTCCAAACCATTCCACAGCTTAATGAATGAGTAGTGGGTGTTTCTTGTTGAAAATATCCTGATACATTTGTTCCAAAGCCTTTGTTATATCCTTAAGCTGCAACCAAACCTCTAGGAAACTTAATCAAACTTGCATACAACCATTCACATGACATAATAGTTACCATGGTTTGCAAGAGCAAATTAGAAACTGGGATTACAACTAGGTTGTTGCGGCACTATACTGATATAGATCCATCCTAACCCCGGATCTATTAATCACCAAGAGGGATTAAAAAAACTCAAGGTGCACACCTCAATATTTTTGAATCCTCATATACTATTTAATAAACATTGAGGTTTGCACCTTGCATTCTTTGATCCTTAACGCATAATAGATCCAAGGTTAAGGTGGATATATGCTAGTTTATTTCTAGTTGTTTTTTGAACATGGTAAGTGTTATCCCCTAGCCTAGGGATAACTAAGGATATTGTGTCTCGAGGCCCACAGGTTCCAGACATGGACTGCCGAGAGCCAGACGACCTAAGCATAGCCCCAGAGGGCCCCTCTTTTCTTCAACTATAGTCCACATATCGCCAATAGCAGCGTCCATCACATTGGCCTGGTCCTGAAGTGGAAGTGGGTCTTGCTCCATGAGGTAATGAGTCTGAATATCATGGTATGTATCACTCCGATATTTGAAGCACCCGAACATGTTGTATTGAATCCTTCTTCATTTCATGACGTTTGCTTGGAAATTATGCACTTTTCCTTGTTTAAACCTGGGAGGTGACACGTTGCCCTAGTAATTTGATTTCACTTTAGGATGGGTTGCTACTGGGTGGATCTTTGAAGGGTCATCGTCTGTTCCCTCCATACTTACCACTTTCCATCTTTATTCCTTCCATCTCCCCATCTTTTGGGCATTGGGATAGGCTACACTAGGAAGGATTATACCTTACCTCGTGGGAAGAAGGGGCTAAAGGCCCAGAGGGTAAAAGTAGCTGGCAAGAGTTAAAAGCCATTTTGAAATCTTTGAGATGCTTCGCCTAGGGATCCTCGAGAAAGCAGTGAAAAACTTCTCAGTAAGAAAAGGGGACCCACAAGATAACATGAGCACTCAAAGTATTAGTTGATGGATAGGAGGTCTTAGAAGGAACATTATCTTGCAAGAAAAAAATAATGATACACATAAATGACATTTTAGAAGGAAAACGATGTCTATATTAATATGAAAGGACATGTGGCACACAGTTATAAGAGTAATGCCTTTCATGAGGACACTTGGATACAACCATGGAATAGGAGCATTGGACTAAAATCTTGTTAGAGAGTGCATCATCCTAGAGGAGAGGCATTAAACCCTAGGAGAATCATTCCTCGAGAGCGTTTCTTCATGCGGGTTGGATAAACCCTAGTATGACACTTATAAATCCTTTTATTGTAGAGAGCAATGTTATCAAAACCGGACCGATCAACCCCAAAAATGTTAACCGGTGGATATCGAGGTACATAGAGGGCTTAGTGCTCTTTATGAAATGCTAGTTCCATACCCTCATACATGATAGAATCCAGTGGAAATGTTGTAATCTTGCCAATTCTGAAATCCTGAAAACTGTTAAGTCTGATGAATTTTGAATGGGACCTAAAATTCTATTTTCTCCATATGAAGTCTGATGAGGTTGGAACCACTGTCAAACATCCTGAAACAATTAATGGTAATGTTAAAAATTTAAGTAAAATGATGAAAATGAAAGATAAAGGAGAATGCCACTTTTACTAGGGTGGGTGAAATGGTGATGATATTTGGACAGATTTGAAATGTTTATTAGTGGTTAATGAGGGGATTTTTTTGCACCTAAGGGACCGATGACCCTCTCGGCTTCTTGGACAAGCTCGCAAACCCAAAAAATTCCGTCGAAACAGTTGTCGTTGTTGATGATTACAGCTGCATGAGACATCCTCTAGGACATATACTAAGTGAGTCGGCCTGAGAGAGAGCCCATGAGTTGGGTGTGCCCATGAGATGGGTGTGTTGTTCCTCTCTGAGACAAAGAAGGAACGTTGTGTGCCCCTGTGTGGGGTGAGGAAACCCATGAGTTGGGTGTGCCCATGAGATGTGTGTGTGGTTCCTCTCCGAGACAGAGATGGAGCATTGTGTGCCCCTGTGTGGGGTGAGGAAGCCCATGAGTTGGGTGCGTTGTTCTTTCTGAGACGGAGATGAAATGATGTACTGGTCTCCTCTTTGCAGAGAGTTGAGATGATGTGTTACTCCAGATGATTCTCCTGTGAGACGCAGTGAGAAAGAGATCTGTTGAGTAGGACGTGCATGTGGCTGAGCACAGGTGAACGTGATCCTAGTGGCTGAGCAATAGTGAGTGTGATTCTCTTGTGAGACGCAGTGAGATAGATATGTGGACGTCCGTGTGGCTGAGCACAGATAGATGTGCCCCTAGTGGCTAAGAACTAGTGGGTGTATGAGATCCCTTGCTATATTGTCCAAGAGTCAGACTTACCTGTAACCCTATTTGTGATGTAAAGGGTACAGGTTGGCCCCACCATAAAGTGAAAGATAATTAATGTAAAAGATAAAGTGAAAGATAATTAATGTAAAAGATAATTAATATGGTAATTATTAATTATATTGTGAGTTATTGAGGTCGGCTGTGTTGTGCCAATAGACACTACTTTTGATATGCTCAGTCTAATATAAATAAAGGTAATTTCCCCATTGAGGAAATACAACACAAGTGTGATTTTGGAAATTTCAGCAAGTACAAGTTCTAGGGCTGAAGTGCACACCTCTCTTGGGCGCTAGCCTTCTAGGTTTTGTGAACACCCTTTCGTGTGTTAGGTTTTTGGTGTGGGAGGTCTTTCTCTTGAAGAATATAGCAAAGGATTGGCTGGGTTTTCTTCTCTTGTTGAGAAGGGTTTCCCAGGATACTTCTTGTGTACTTGTGCATGGTGTTTCTTCTTGTGATCTTGGTTACTGCAGCAAATTGTTTATGGTGTAACTGCAATTGTCTATGATTCAAGTAAAATGCTAAAATTGGAATGAACTTCATGCTTGAGCCTAGCTTAGTAAAAAATCAACAGTCGTATGGGTAGAGACGCCTTGGAAATGCCATCGKCCGTCTCGTACGACGTTTCCAAATCGGGAAATGTTGTACGTTACGGCTGACAGCTTTTCAGCCACGTTTCAGTGTTTTGTTGATTTTTCGGTATTGGTACGGYACCTRGGGGACCGTTTCCTGCAATTTAGGTTCTAATTAAACCAATGCTAATCTTTTATGGATACTAACAAAGAAGTTATCATAAAAGCTTGAAAATTGATCATTTACTTTCTCTTCCTACTATGTTGGACATAGTTTTATGTATCACTGTTATTTTTTATCTGAGGATTGCTTTATTGGTTTCTTGTTAGGTCATTCAATTTCATAACTTTGTTCTTTGCTTTATAGAAAATATTTTCTAAAATGCCATACGAAATTTTGTAGTAATGGTAGCGAGCTTCTAGCTAGGCATTGATCGGCCTAGATTGTTATATTCATGTTTGTTTATTTCTTTCTCTTCCTACTATCTTCGACATAGTTTTATGTATCACTTTTATATTTTATCTGATGATTGCTTTATTTCTTTCTTGTTAGGTCATTCAATTGCATAACTTTGTTCTTTGCTTTATAAAAAATATTTTACTAGTTCTAAAATGTCGTACGAAAGCTTGTAGTAAGGGTAGCGATCTTCCAGCTAATTATTGATCGGCCTAGATTGTTATGTTCATGTTTGTTTATTTCTGGTTAATTTAGACCAATAGGAAGTAAAGTAGACATTGAAACAGGTAGCCATTTCTTTCATGCAATTTGGCCCATTCTTTCATTTTATTGGTTTTAATGAGATTAACATATCCCACTGCCAGCATCTATTCATATGCCAAGAATTGGGTGTCGTTCGGGACAGGGGCATAAAGAGTGGTATGCTGTGGAACGTCTTCTGCATAAGTATGCAGCCACATATGGTGTAAAAATATATGTGTAAGAAACCCTTTTGCCATAATGTTCCAAAAATGCACGAGCATCATAATTAGAATGATATATGATATACTGGAAGAATAAGTTAACCATTGCTTTGTTTTTTCATAGATATGCTTGAGCCTTGGACTACGATATTTGCAGGTACTATTTTAAGCGGGCACCAAGAAGTGAATCCAACAACAGACCTGAATGATGAGATGGCTCTTGTACAAAACATAGAAGCTTGCTGCATACAACTAACTTACAACAGAAGGCATTGTAAACTGTTAAAAGTATTTGAGGAACTGTAATGATCCAACCAAGACCTGTGATTGTCATCGTTCGTTCGTATGTTGTATTTACATTCTGCCTTTCTTTCATTCATCTGTTTAACTTTTGTCCCTGATCTTTCGTAGGTTCCTTCAATCCCACTTTTTCTGAAGTTAAAAAGGGCAAAGGCATAAACATTCTCATCACTGGTTGTCAATTTATTTTTATAGATAGATGTTCTTGCTATATTTTCTTCACAAGGATCACAGCATTCGAGTTGTTATGATCTCAGATATCACAGTAACAGACATCAACCCAAAATGTATATTTGTTTGGTAGTCTTCTGGTATAGTAGGCATACTCTTTGTATGACAAAAACATGTTTACCCTACACATTGAAGTCCAAATTGCCTTCCACTGTATATTTTTTACAACATCCACTATAGAGCTTTTCTTGCTTTTTATTGATGAAAATGCATCTTATATAAGGTTAAACTTTCATGAAGATTAAATTGAATTACATAAGGCTACATCACTGCAGATGAACCACCCTTTCCCTGTTATTTTATCTGTTATGTTGCTCATAGGTTGTTCTCCAGTATGGTGCAGTAGTGATGGTAGATCTGTACAGCAGGTCTGTACTAGTAGACCCAATATGGCTCGGTCCTTGTGCAGATATGATGGAGGCACAGTTTGGAGACGCCAGTGATGGCTGTGGGTAGCGGCCACAGCAATGAGGGAGGCATAGCCCAGCAGCATAGAACCTTCAGCGGGCAGAACGGATCTGTAGCTTGGTGCAGCAATTCCTTACCTCAGGATGTGTGCACAGCTCTGGCAGATTGAATGGTGCAGCACTAGTTGCTTTGGGAGGCGAGCTACAGTTATGTAGAGAGGTAGAAGGCACATGCATAGTGTAGGCATGCACCAGCCTTAGAGTACTGCCATTTTTAGTTATTTTCTATCATTAGAATTTGTGTTTCTGTTTTAGGATTGAACTTGTTGGTGCTTTTCTAAGCACTCACACATGCAGAGTAGGGCACTCTATTCTAAGTGATTGTCTGAGTTAGAGTTTCCTATTTTAGCACCACAGAGTGGTCTATTTTCTATAAAAGACATAGTCTAAACGTTCTATGTTTTTACTCTTTTCTGGGCACTTTTTCTGATGAGTTTTGTTCAAAATCTGGTTGGAAATTCAGGAAATTGCAGATTTCAGTGGTTGAGATTACATATTTTGGGTGCCCCGGAGGTTTTTGAGGGGCGCTGAATTGATTTATGCATTCAAAAACGCTATTTAAGAAATGTAAAATTGTGATTTCGCCAACATTTGTTTTTCCGTATTTCAATAATAATTGCTGGAAAGTAAAAAACGCATAACATTTAGACTACGCCTTTCTATAATACCTAAGTCTCTGCCTCATCTATAAAAGTATGGCAGGGAGGGTGGTTTATTTATTCTTGTTTTGAATAAATTAGTGGGAGTGAGATTTTGAGTTTTTGTGAGAGGGTGGTTTATTTATTCTATTTTACCGATTTAATAGACAGGTGAGTGATAGAGAGTTCAGATCTGTGTACTTGTCCTATTTTCAGTATGATATGTTTGTAGATTAAGGAAGTCAGAATTTGCAGCTTTGATTGAAGTTTATGTTTTCATTGACCTAGTTTCAGGGTTTAATTTTCTGAGCGCAGACTTTGCTTACCATGATCTGAAATTTTAACATTGTTTCAAAGCAGCAGATCTGAAATCTTCCAAGATTCCGTGAATGGATAGAGTTGCTACCTGTGAGAGGGCGTTGTTGGAGGATTTCAGTGGGTGTGATGCTCTTGCTTCAGTGATTGAAGCAGTCTATACCTATGATAGGTTGTAAGGTGCGATTCCTTAAGTGCTCCAATGATTGGAGACACAGTTTGGATCTGTGGTAGGTTGTTGATTTGATTTATTTCTGACTGACTTGTTTATTTGAGGTGTGTCCCAGGGGTTGGAAAGATGACTAGTCTCAGTCTTAGAGAGTGTGATCATCTAGCAACGGCTTCCAACTTTACACCTTGGAAGTGCAGACTTGTAAATGCTAGTAAAGGAGGTTAACCTTTGAAGTTTTGTGGAGACAAAGGTTGTAGCACCTATTGACAATGCTCTTTTGGATGAACACAATAAGAAGATGGCCAAGATGAAGCGAATCATCCTTGATTCGGTGAAGGACTACTTGATTCCTTACATCGCAGAGAAGAAGTCAACGAAAGAGATGTATGATGCCTTAGTCACTCTGTGCCAGAGTGTGAATGTCTCTTGCAAGATGCTTCTGAGAAAGAAGCTTACCGATACATGTATGAGTGACACAAACATGGTGGATAGCTATTTGATGAAGATCATCGGGTTGAGAGATCATCTTGTTGAGATTGGAGAAAAGATCAAGAGTGAGGAATTGGTGATTTTTACCACCCAGAGCTGCACTAAAGATATTCATAGTCCCAAAATTGAGTGTAACCCTAGAGGCACTAAGGTTGTCCATTGTCACCACATAAACTCTTCATCTCACATTAGGTTAGCTCTCCTTCGACATAAGGGGGTATCCGTAAGATAGGTGTAAGATAAACTTTATAAATAAATAGGATGGTGCACCAAGACTAGTGCCTATCCAGTTGGGTGATGGATTGAAGATCTATGAAGAAGAGGGTTTTGATATTATGGAGTGTTACCTCCCAACTTGTACTTGATGATAAAATCCCTAATCCACAAGGTACAACCCTAGAGGGAACTACTAGGGAAATCACCACTGTTACCTAAGTAACATATCCTCTTCACTTTAGGTTGTCTCAAGGGGGTAATCCCTAATAGGATTACTAAAGCTAAGGAATGAGGCACATTGTGATATGAGAGTAGCTTTTGTAAAACGATATTTTGGGGAGTTTTTAAAGGGTTTTAAAGAGTGATGGAAGGAAGTAGATATTAGTGCAAATTCAACATGGGCAATGGAGTCAAGGGGATATTTAAGAGGGCTTATTTTCTTATGTGTTAGCAATGGAAGTAAGGATAAAAGACTCAATAACCTCCATTGTAAGCTTGTTGGAAATAATGTTGAAATTCTACAAGGGGTCCAAGGGATCCACATTCAACTAGGAAACTCAACTATACGTCGGAAAATGAAGTTAATGAGCTTGCTAGAATTTTTAGAGGATGTATAAAGCAAACTATTACACCTCAAAGACTAAGACAACAAATGAGAGAGGAGGTGTTACCACACATGCAAAAATCCTTCCAAATGGTAGATTTTACTCATCAATGGCTCAAGTTGTTATTCTTACCTATGTAGAAGAAACTGCATCATTTCAAGCTTTCAAGCACCAAAATATTTATGCACACAACAAAGAAAGAGCCCTTATACATCACATATGCTCCAAGAAAGATGTGTCCATTAAGCTCCAAGGAGGGGAAGCTTCAAAATTCCAACCATACAAAAATGAGACATTAATCCCTTATCTAGGTTTCAACTCAACTCTTCTCAACAATAAACTAATAATTGTTTGCCTAGAACCATTAATCTCTCCAAGGAATACAATAAAATAATCTCTTCAACAACTTCATTACTAAAAGTAGCATTGATTTGTTGAGATCCACTTTCTTATCCAAGAAGGATGAATGAAATATGTTAGGAAAACAATAAAATAATTATCTCATATAACTAACTCCATGAGAGAAGTCAATGTTATCGCACAGTTTGTAGCTTAGGTTAAAGGCTAAAGGATAGAGGCCAAACTGGCGTAACAGGAACCTTCCCCACCCAATGTCGCCATGATGGGGAGGTTCTTTCTATTTAGGGAGGTTAACCCAGGGGAGACGTCCTCGACAACCTGGGGTTTTGAAGAGGCTAAGGTATAAAGTCAAGGTTAAAGTTTCCTCCTCACAGGTTACCACCAAGATCAGAAGGTCCGGCTAATCAGCCAATAAAGAAGTGTATGCCCAAAGAGA
>JASDQU010171679.1:8642-20439 GCA_032191745.1 Picea mariana
TGTGTTGGATTTAATCCTTCACTAAAGAGAGGGAATTTTTTCCTAGGTGACAGTGGTGACATCTTCTGATGTTCCACTAGTCTCGGTGCCTTGTGAAGGATTTTTGCTAAGGTATTATATTATGTGGTAACAAGGAATATGATTCCTAAATCCTTGGGGCATTGGTAAGGTCAATAAGATTTAAGCCTAATACCGAAAGTTGGGAAGAAGACTATAGTTGTACTAGTTTTTCCCTAGCGTTGTGACGTGGACTTTCAATGCCTACAATGGTAACTTGGTTGGCTCTTTTACTGGTTACAGGAGAGGATGATGTAGAATATACAGGGATAAATTAAAATACTATAAATAACATAATCAAATTTAACTTTAGGAAACAATTCCTTGAAGTGGGGGAGTATCTAATGCCTCATACTTTGAATTAAAGTAATGAATAATAAGCCCCCAAGGTGTAGAACAATCGATGTTGGAGTGCATTGTTAAGGAACTATGTTATGTGAAGTCACCAATTCAAAACCCTCAACTTACCTTGTGTGTCACGTGAGGGTTTGTTGGCATGCCTAGAGGTTATAGTGGTAACATCCAAATAACATGACCCTGTGTCATGCGAGTACGTGCCCGACTAGTTATTGATTCCACCAATCACAAAAAAGTAATAAATAATAAATAAATGATTTTAAAATAATAAGTAGGTAATAATAATTAAAGTAAAAAATGATAATAATAATAAATAACATGATAATAAAATAAATAAGAAATTATAAAAGAATAAAATGTAAAAATAAGAGAAATTACTAAAAAATAATTAAAGGAAAAGGTAAATCAAGAAAAGGTTAAAAATTGGATAATTAATTACTTAAGAAAATGTAGAACCTATGCATGGATATTTTGCATGGATATTTTTGCATAGATGGAGATGAAGAAATATATTTAATGAATGTGGAGAATAGAGTGCATCATCCTTTGACTTGGGGAAACATTGAGAATTAAATATTAGAAGTTAGCATAGGTAGTTGATTGAGGGCTCAATGGGCACTCAATCATGATGACCGAGAATTTGGTTGGGAGGATAGTCCCCCCCCACATGGTTGTGTTTACTATTGGTGGCTCAACTGGAGATAATAGCAAGAGATCAATAGTTCTAAGTTCACCCAAATTGTAAGTGAATTGATCCCGAAAACTTCTAGGTATGACTCTTATAACTTATTACCTCATGTTGATTGTGATTTAAGAAATAAATGATAATTACTTTTATTATTTTAAAGGTATACACATCTTGATTTTTGAGCTTTTCTTGTTATTTCTTAAGGTCTTGAGAACTACACAAATATCGTTCCAACCAGAAATAATACATGCAAGAGAAGAATACAACAACAAGAATTATATACCATGAAAATAATTATATATTTGGCTTTACCAACAAAACTGTGCCAACAAATTGCTACATTTAGTTCCTAGATGGAGTGGGTATCAAAATCCACCAGAAAATCATTAAAAAACAACCTAGCTATTAAATATTAACCAACACTTGGAATATTTACAAATGTAATTTTTTTATTGAGGAATTTCATGAAACACGATGTTTGCATAAGGAGCGCCATTGAAGAGAATTATAATAATCAAAGGAAACTTCTCTTTGACAAAAGTAAATTTGACCTTTTCTTAAAGAATTTAAAAGAATTTAAATAGTGAATTACATCTCCTAACTTATAAGGACAACATTGAAGACCTCTATCATAATTTTGCAACTCCCCTTTCCACTTATATTAACAAGTTCTCTTTTGAGGTGTCCTGTAAAAAGAATAATAGAACGATCAACCCTTGGTATGATAAAGAATGTAAAATTGCTAGGAGCCATTAGGGATGCTTCTAACGAGTCCTTAAAAATCAATAAGATCAATACATAAAAATCCCTAATTAAAAGGAAAAATGGGTACTATATCAATAAAAGGAAAGATAAGCTTTCACAACTATCTAAGTTTGATCCCAAGAAGTTATGGAGGAAAATTCTAATCCACGATACTAAAGAAAATAATATGATTCCATTAAGGGACTGGAATTCCTACCTTAAAATTCTTTGCGAGTTCCCTAATTCCATGGACATCATTCCTATTGTCCCTATAGAGGATGAAGTTTTTTCTTTGGATGACATAGAGTTTGGGGTTAAGCGGCTTGCAAATGGGAAAACTAAGGACATTGAAGGCTACCAAGATGAAATTTTTAAAATTGGAGAGCCTATCTTTTTCCCTCATATACACAAGCTCTTCAATTTAGCAGTCAAGAAGGGCCTCCCTTAAAGCCTCATTGTTCATATTTTTAAAAATGGGGACAAAAACATTCCCTCTAATCATAGGACTATTATGATTAGCCCGATTTTAGCCAAGCTTCATGGAATTATTTTGGAAAAGAAGATTAGCCTTTGGCTAGAAAGTCACAGTAAAAGAGATAAAGGCAAGGTCGATTTTAGGGGATATCATTCAACGATGGACCATCTTGTTACCTTTAGGATCATTGCAGAGGAGTTCTGCAATACTAAAACCAATATTTTTTGTTGTTTTTTTTACTTTAGAAAATCTTTTAACATAGTTCCCAGGAAAAACCCTTGGAATAGGTTGGAAGAGATAAAAGTGTCTTTTTAGTTTAGGGCTACTGCAATAAGGATGTATGAGACCTTTATTTCCAAGTTTAGGAAAATTGAGGGTTGGTCGAAAGAGATCAACTACAATATTCGAGTCAAGCAAGGTTTTCCCCTGTCCCCTACCCTTTTTGGCATATATGTTGACAAGTTAGAAGATTGTCTGGAAGAAGCAGGTTTTGGTGGCCCTACTCTCACTAGTATAGTCATCAATCTTCTTATTTGTGCTAATGATATCATTCTTATGGCGAGGATTCCCCACGATATTGAAAACCAACTAAGAATCCTCACAGAGTTTTTCTCCAATATGATTATGACTGTTAATATTGACAAGGCTAAGGTCATGATCATTAAATCCAATAAGATCACTTATGATACCTCTATATATGAAAAAAACAACTTGTAGGAAGTGAATTCATACAAATATCTTGGAATCAATATTCACCACAAGCTCAACTAGAACTATAACAATGAGAAAATGATTGTTTGGGGATGGAAAGCTTATTATGGGCTTGAAAACAATTGTAAATAAGTCAATCTTTGGATATAGGATAAGAATAAAATAATATTTGAGACTCTTGTTACACATGTTATTCTATATGGATGTGAATTCTGGGGTTGTAGTATATCTCGTGAATCCTAGAGAGAGATAGAAAAAATACAAAAGAATTTTATAACCTATAATCTAAAAATTAAAGGAAATATGCCCTATCCCATCCTCCTCTTAGAGGCAATACTTTCCCCCATTGAGAGACATCATTCAAATGTGGACTATCTTCTTACCTTTAGGATCATTGTAGAGGACTTCCACAATACTAAAACCAATCTTTTTTGTTGTTTTGTTGATTTTAGAAAATCTTTTGACACGGTTCCCAGGAAAAACCTTTGGAATAGGTTGGAAGAGATACAAGTGCCTTTTGAGTTGAGGGATACTGCAATAAGGTTGTATGAGAATGTTATTTCCAAGTTTAAGAACATTGAGGGTTGGTAGAAAGAGATTAACTACAATATTGGAGTCAACCCTTGTCCCTACCCTTTTTGGAATATACATTGATAAGTTAGAAGATTGCTTGGAAGAAGTAGGTTGTGTCGGCCTTACTCGCAGTCGTATAGTCATCGATATTCTTCTTTATGTTGATAATATCATTCTTATGGAGAGGATTTCCCACTATCTTGAAAACCAACTAAGAATCCTCAATTATTTTTTCTCCAATATGGGTATGACTATTAATACTCACAAGACTAAGGTCGTTATCATTAAATCCAATAATATCACTTACGATAACTTCATTTATGACAACAATAACTTGGAGGAAGTGACTTCATACAAATATTATGGAATTTATATTCACCACAAGCTCAACTGGAATTATAGAATTGAGAAAATGATTATTGGGGGATGGAAAGCTTATTATGGGCTTGAAAACAACTGTAAATCAGTCAATCTTTGGATATGGGATAAGAAGAAGCTCCTCTTTGAGGATCTTGTTATGCTTTTTATTCAATATGGATGCAAAGTCTTGGGATGTAGTATCTCTTTTGAATCCTGGAGAAAGATGGATAAAATACAAAATAATTTTATAAGCTGTAATCTCAAAATTAAAAGAAATACACCCTATCCCATCCTCCTCTTAGAGGCAAGCCTTTCCCCCATTGAGAGCATAGCTATGACTAGATACCTAATGTATAAGAACATGTTAAACAACATGGAAGATAAGAGGCTTCCTAAAATTTCTTCAAAATCTAGTTGTAACCACCTTTGACTCAAGCGAGGATGGCATAAGTATGCCCAGTCTTGGCTAAGATATTGGGGAATAATGGAAGACATCATTTTGCAGAATAAGGATATTATTAAAATTATCATCAAATCAAAATTTAAGGAGAAAATGTGGTGTGATAAAGAATTAGAGGAAAAAAGAAAATTAAGGTATTATAAGGATGTGATCAACCCTAATCTAGAAGATCAAAATTATCTCTTTGTTTTGAGAGGTGTAAAGAAAAAAATAATCCTTGCTAAGACAAGAACAAATCCTCATGAGCTCCATAGTGAAACTAGGTGTTTGCCAATTCCTAAAACACCATGGGATGAAAGGGTGTGTCACCTTCTTGACACTAAGAAGGTTGAATATGAAAAGTACTTTCTCTTAGATTGTCCAACCTATTCCCAGATTAGATCTCAACTTCAAAATATTGTCACACTACCAACCTTCCTAACCTTGTAACTCAACAAAACTATGGTGATCTTGGAAAGCTTCTCTTAATGTTTTTCGAGCATAGAAATAAAATTCTAAATAATTGCAAGTAATCTCTTTCCCTCTTAAGATTCAATAGAAGAATTTGTTCTTAGTGGACGTTAATAATCATCATCATCATCGTACTATTTTATCCCAAATTTGTAAACCATTTGACAAGGGTTTTGTTCCTATTGCTGGAAATCTCTTAAGCTACCATGTGGGCTTGTTAAAGATGGTTTTACCTTGCTAGAAACAATTCCAATATGTGTTATTGGTTAAATAATTTACAAACACTTGAATGGCATATTCTTTCTATTTGCCAAACTCAAATAATACTACAATGACCATTCTATTTCCATTTGGAAAATATAAATACAATAATTTTCCAATGAATTCTTTCTCTTTGCCAAACTCAAATAATACTGCAATGACCATTCTATTTCCATTTGGAAAATATAAATACAATAGTTTTCCAATGAATTGCATATTGAGAGAACATATACATACTATATTGGCCTCTATAGTTTTTTGGTCAAAAGGAATGAGACATAATCCAGAAAAATGAACAACCTCTTGCTGCATCAAACCAACCTGTCATTTGTGCATTCCAATCCAATTTCATACAACTATATAAGAAGTGAATTAATCATGTATGTCCACTAAGATGCATTCGAAACAGTGATATAAACAATTTCCTTGTTCAAATTGATTTGCTCGATAACATGAATACACCTTATAATCCATGACACATTTTTCCCTTTTGGGTTTCCCACTATTTCCTTTATGAATACACCTTATAATCCATGACACATTTTTCCCTTTTGGGTTTCCCACTATTTCCTTTAACGMAAAATTTTCAATAACTCCATTCTTAATGCACCAATCCTTTGGGTTTCCCACTACTTCCTTTAACGCAAAAATTTCAATAACTCCATTCTTAATGCACCAATCCTTTGGGTTTCCCACTACTTCCTTTAACGCAAAAAATTCAATAACTCCATTCTTAATGGACCAATTAATTCACAAAATAGTTTCAAGTAGCATCTCTAAATATAAATGCCAAAGTAACTCCATTCTTAATGGACCAATTAATTCACAAAATAGTTTCAAGTAGCATCTCTAAATATAAATGCCAAAGTTCAAATTCTTTACATACTAGTCTCTGCAAGACAATATTTTGCTATAATCATCAATTTACTACCGATACAATCACAACAATATGAATATTAAATTTTCAAGATGAAAGAGAGAGGGACGAGTCTCATCCATGCTCTTCTTTTACCCAAATTTTAAACCAACAACCATAATTTCTCTTATAACAAAAGTGTTATTACCAGATTTCTCGTAATAACAATGGTAATGTCATTGCTCTATTAAACATTCAAAATAGCTGCATGATTTTCATGTTAAGAAAGAAGGGATAGATATCGTAATTCCATCAACTTACTCATATAAGTAACAATAAAAAAAACTTACATTTCAACAAATATTTTACATGTTAAGAAAATAGACAATGAAGTCCATGAACTTGGGCAATGAAGTTCACAAGTTCGATAGTTGTGCTTAGCTCCTCACCTTGCCAACTATTAAGTTACTAACCAATTTCCATCCTACCATATCGAGGAAACCTTCTTTCCTTAGGACCTCCAAGCTATGTGGGATCACAACCAGAGACTCAATCAGTAGTGTATAATAATATGCACCAATAGCATGGTCATAAACCACTAGATAAGTAAAAAATGTTCTGACTTTCCCAATGGTTTATGACCATGCTATTGGTGCATATCCTTGGACATTGTTGATTGGGTTTATGGTTGTGATGCCACATAGCTTGGAGGTCCCAATGAAGGATGGTTTCCTTGGTATGGTGGGGTGGAAACAGGTTGGAGAATAAACAGTTGACAAGCAAAGGAGTTTGATGCAACCATTCAATCTATAATATCAATTGCCAAAATTCAAGTATATCATTTTATAAATTTCTTAATACGTTAAATTGATTTAATGAATTGTAAGTAAGATTTCTAGACTTAATGAATTGTAAGTAAGATTTCTAATAATTATTTTAACTGGGTTTAATAAATAAAATGTTGAAATATTAGGTATATTTCTCCTTGTTTGAAATGGAATTCTTGCAAATTTATATGTGCATGAAAGCAATAGTTTTTCATTGCTAAGATGGAAATTACTAAAATGTTGATAATTGACAAAATTGGTGATTTGGGTTTGAATGATTTGGGATAAAAAAGAAATGGGGATCAAACCCATCCCTCTTTCATGTATTTCCCCTCTCGTAATTTCAATTTAGTATCCATTCACCTTGTAAATATATTATTGGAAAAATATATGGTTATAATAAGAGGCTAATTTGCAGAGATTTATATGTGAAATGCCAAAAATTTCAAGCCTAGGAGTTATATTTCAATATTGTTGCATGAATGTAATTTGTGAATTTTAATTTCTTTGTCTTCAATTTTATGGTTGAAAATTGTTATGATAAGATAAATTGTGAGAAAAACGACTTAGATATTTGCAATGGAATTGTATGGTGAATATTCATTCCTAGAAAAATTGATTTAGGAAAAGGAATAACTCAACTCGATGCGGGTTTATCTATTCCTTGTATTGTATGAATTAAAGTGGCTTGCATAAGTAAATTAAAGTAAAAAACAAAGGATTGTAGGTGGGTCTAGTTGCAGGTGGAGGTAGATTTGAAGGAAGGATTGCTTAAAGAAATTGAACTGGTAGCTGAGGGATGCTCTTGGTTACAAAAGATATATTGYTGGCATATTTGTTTTAGATGTTTTAGCTGCTATATGGTAGGGAATAATTTGGATCGATGTCCTTCACCTTCAAGGAATAGATTTCCTTTCAAGAAAAATTGGAGTTGAAGGCCATGCAATCATAGGTTCCYGAAGTAAAATAGCGGCTCGAGGTGGACACTTCATGAGCTTKCCCTTCAGAAGAGATAGCAGTTCTGGAGGATTCGAATGTGGAGCCAAAGCCTAGTGTTCTCATTTCTTTGCAATCCTTTTTGGGTAAGCCCCTTGGATATCCTTCCTTTCCTTCAAGAATTAGGGTTTCGGCTGAGTTTATTGTCTCTCTTGTACCTTGTCCATCTTTGTCTCCCACCCCACCTTTCATGATTTGTCCTATGTTTATTCTCTATAGTCCCTAGTCACCTATTATGACGTCAGAAGTAGAGACGTTTCATGAGAGGATGTGTGTGATGAAACTCTTGTAGAGACGTTGCGTGAGAAGGGATTCTAGTGTCTTACTTATGGGTTCCTTTATAGAGGGTGTGTTGGACCTTCATTTTCAATGCATCCTTTTTCCAAGCCCATTCATTTCCATTAAATAATTAATAATCCAAAACCTTGGGTACTCTCTATTAGTGAATCAATTATCTTGGGGGGGTGTACGACAAGGCCACTTGAAGCTAGAGTTACACAAAGTGCTATATGCAAGGAAAGAAAGGGACACCACATGAGTGTACACACCTCAACAAGTGGGGAGATTTATATAATGTTAATGTTCTTTTGCAGGTCTTTGATTTTTTAGGAGAATATTTGCATTGCTCTCAAGACCTCTTTGGGTAAGCATCTGGAAGGCTCATAATCATTCTTTTATCTTTTTCCAGCCACAAGCCTTTGGCCCTTCATCCCCTTCTTCCCATGAAGTGAGGGACAATCCATTCTTGGTTCAATACACCCGAAAAAACCCAAAAGGTGATGAGATGAGGGGATGAAGTATGGAAAGTGGCAAGTATGGTCAGGAATGGCACGATGACTCATCAAAAGGACCTCCCATTATCATACCTATCCCTAAGGGTGACCCACTTACTAGGGCACAATGTAAACCACCAAGGTGAAACAAGGAGAAAAGCATAATGTCCAAGCAAATGTCACATAATCAAAAGAAATAATAGATGTTACAAACTCAAATGCCTCATATATTGAAATGATACTCACCATAATACTTGACTTGTACCTCATGGAGCAAAATCCAATGTTTTCCGAAGGCTAGCTGATGTGGTGGATATCGTCATGATCAACCTGGAGCTGTGGTGGTGAGGTGGGTCTCCATCAGTGCAAGTACACATTTTTAGTCAAGTTGTTTCTCGGTACAACATGTATTCAACTTGAGGGCCTCGAGACATCATCTCCTTAATCATCCCAGAAAATGGAGATAACAGAGTCCATCTTCATGCCACATGGTTCCTCGTCACCCATGCCATTCAATATGGTATTGACGTGGCATCTTCCACCTAGCCCATCTAACTCCCCAATCCGATGGTTTGGGTCACCACTACCACCATGTACTTGTCTACTGACATGACACATGGCACCATCACCCCTTGACTCATGGATCCACCACGACACGTCACGTCACCATAGGGTACAATGGATTTCCCAACCAGGTGTTAACACCTGGTCATTCTTAATAACATTATTAATGTTAATTAACCCTTATTTAATTTAAAATMTCATGCATTATTCCATTTTGACTTGGTTTAATTTACTTGCCCAGTAACATCGAGAAATTACTCTTTCTTTTCCCTCGGGAATTCCATGTCCCGAAATGGTTTTTGGTGTTAATTAAATATMCATCTTATAATGATTATCTTATGATATAATCTAGTTGATTATATTATAATCTAATTAATTAGAMTATATTACAYTTAGGTTTATTAACCTTGTTTAGTATATATATCACTATCCCTTGGCTTATAACTTTTGCACTCAGACCTATGAAGTTGGACATCCTGAAATTTCCACATAATTATATATATATATATATATATATATATATATATATATATATATATATATTATTTTATCAATACAATACGTCAAGATTTTAGACCCCGAACATACTATGCAACTTATTCTCCTTACGAAATTCATTGGAGGGGATTAAATATTAGTGCTTAATATTATAATACCTCAGGCCCACGGACCCGAGATTTTGCACATCATTCACGTGCACCATTCTCGTTTCTCCGACATCCAAACTACGAAAAGGGATTTGATATTAATATATTTATACAAACTCTGAAAAGGGATTTGATATTAATATTTTTTGTGCACCCTTCTCATTTCTCCAATGGCCAAGCTCCGAAAAGAGATAATGAATCATATTTTATTTAAATTCATAATACCTCGGGTATTTTGCACATCCTTCCCATGCACCCTTCCCATTTATCTGATGGCCAAGCTCCAAAAAGAGATAAGGAATTATAATTTATTTAAATCATAATACCTAAGGTATTTTGCACATCCTTCCCATGCACCCTTCTCATTTATCTGATGGCCAAGCTCCAAAAAGAGATAAGAAATTATAATTTATTTAAATCATAATACCTAAGGTATTTCGCACATCCTTCTCGTGCACCCTTCTCATTTCTCCATTCGAAAGGGATAAGGAAATATATATATAAACTCATGCAATTTATTTAATTAAATTATTTTCCATAACTTTACATTTCTTGGAAATACAATCCTCCATGGTAAAACTATGTCTTTACCAAGAATTACTAAGAATTACTATTCTCTTATTTTTATGCCATTCTTTGCTATTTTCARGAAACATCCTCRAGTAATATTTCCCTTTTGGACATAATATATTGTATAACCATCCTCCAATAATATTTCCCTTTTGGACATAATATATTGTATAACTCCTGGTAAAAAATAATTTCTTACCAAATACTTATGAACTTAATTAATCAAAATGCATCCAATTCTTWWTTTTTTTTTATTTCAAATTAGGAACTTGAATTTTGTTTCTCCTTCTTTCTTATCATTTATTTTAAAATAATTTTCCTCTYTTCAATATTTGGCTTATCCTTTTAAGGTCAAACARAGATCTGRTCTTCTCTCTAATTATGAAGCCTAGCATATTTTCCAAGCCAACAGAATGGCCAAGGCCAGCCGACAAGTCTTCAAGTTTATATCATCAATTGCATTCCCTATTACCAAGTTGTTTTGTGAAGGCTTTAATGGATTAGTATTTTACTAATAACGTAGGGAATTGTTCACATAGATTACTATAAGTGACTTGCCAACATTATGTTCATACTTTGAGTGACAAACAATTACCAACAACTTCCCTTTCCAAACAAAGATAGGTATAAATCCCACAACATAATATGTTTTTCCAAACCTTATTTCATATTTCACAGCTAGCCAAATAATTAGAGTGACAATTCCACCATTTGAATAGAATAAAAAATTCAGCAAGTAACTAACACGCGAATTCCATAATGTTAAATAAGCTTGTCATGGCAATAATATACACAAAAAACACTTATCTAAAATTTATAAATTGTTGGCAATTGTTGAAGGGTGTGTCACTTTCCACCCAACTATAGGCATAGTTTCACCAATTATCTCTACAATTGGCCACCCCCTAGCCAAAGTGTGATGTCATGAGGGGAAATTATTTTACTCAGCATATGAGAAAAGATGAAGGCCACTCTCCTTCACCTACAAGAACTCAACAAGCCAAGTCTTCAATACCCCAAGAAAGGGGGCTTCTCTTTCCACAAAGAGCTTTAGCAGCTATCATACACAACACAAGGGAGGCCTTTCAATGTCCAACAGTCCCTCATTGCCCTCTCCTCTTAGTTCCTTCATGATTGATCTTCCAATCGCTAAAATTTTGTAGCCCCATTTATCATCCTGATTTGAAGATAGTTTCCATTGGTTCTTGCACCCAGAAAATGTATTTCTTCACTTCCCTCTTCTTTCTCGGAACTAGCAGAGTTTCTCACACTCTTCTCCATTCATATTTTGGTCTCTAGACTCAGTTGTGTGTGTCCTCTCTCCTTTTCCCACGATTTTCCTTTTTTTCTTTCCTTCTACAACAAGATTTCTTGGGTCAGATCCCCCAATTCGTGGGTCATATCATAAAATTCCAGATGGGTATTATT
>JASDQU010171682.1:0-21058 GCA_032191745.1 Picea mariana
CACTATTCTTATCAGATCTACTTAGATCAAATCTTCTTTCATCTATTGATAGCCTAGTTTTCAAGCTAGGATATAATCTATCAAACATACCTAGATCCATACTTTTGAAACAAAAATTTCCACATATCTTACTTCTACAGAGAACAAAGCTTTCAGATCTAGAACTTTTCAATATTCTTACCTTTATCAGAGCACAGAGCTTTCAGATCTTACCTCTTTTAATAAAAAAGTCTCACTTTTACTTTTCTCAGAGCACAAAGCATCCAGATCTTACCTTTTTTAATAAAAAAGTCTCACTTTAACTTTTCTCAGAGCACAAAGTTTCCAGATCTTACCTCTTTTCTTCAAATCAGACTTCTTTTCCTTAGCACAGAGATTGTCAAACTAAGTAGAGTATTGCGCACTAGAGAACCAGATCTACGCACAAAGCTTTCACAATTTCAGGTCGAATCTTTGCACAAAGCTTCTTCTTCCTCAGTTCCCAACAATCACAGTTTTAGGTCACGGCAACAGAACCATTTGTTGGCACAGGGGAAGACTTAGGTTTCAATGCTACAACAATGCACCAACAAAACCCTAACTACCGACCCTTTCAGCAACACCTGTGAAGAAAATCAAGTCTCACTCGAGGTAGACGCATGGGTGGTTGCTGAAAGGGCTAGTAGTTAGGGTTTTGTTGGTGTGTTGTTATAGTGAAGTCTCACCCGAGGTAGAGACAGGGGTGGTTTCAGGACTTAGGTGTCTGTAACCTTAGCTGGGACACAAATCTGTGATTATAATACTTGATAGGGCACTTAGCACTATTTGTTCATCATTACTTAACCAATATCTACTCTACAGATAAAATAGAGCATCGCAACATTCGCCTAGATCTAACGTATCTAAGCACTTAGCATAAAGAAATGGATCAAATCTAGCAGAGTCAAGCACTAAGAACATTCACCTATGTTAGATCTAGCATCTAGATTCATCATAAGCACAAAGCATAAACAGATCAATCTATCTATCTATATCAAGCAGTTAGCAAATAACATCAGAACATCGCACAGAGCAGAATAACACAGTATTTACGTGGTTCACCCCCACCCCAGGGCTACGTCCACCAACTCTTCTTCTTTATTAGATTCTTCAATAGATTACATGCATAGAGCCTCAAAACCTTACTCTGCATAGGAAAGAAGATCTACGCAGCTCGCTATATCCTTCTTCCTTGCGTTACAACAAAAATCCTTTCACAGTCTGTTACAACCTCTTGCACCTAGCTCTGCAAGTCTCTCACAGTATGAACAAAGCATTTAAAAACCACACTTGCACATATCACTTAGCTTATCGGCCTTACATCACATATATTCCCTTCCTTACATTTCCTAGACATCTATTTATACTTTACAAAATAGGCCTAAACATGGGTAAACCCATGGGCCGACATCCCATACCCATTACATAATCCCAAATCCCAAAAAGGACTCAAAAAGGGGCCAAGATCCCACGATCTCTACTTCATCTTGCACTCTGTCTTCGATAGGCTGTCGAAGTCCCGAAATAGGTCAAACTTGACCAAGGATATCCCAAAACTTGGTCAAGGGCCAATAGTGAGGGAATTTGGCAATAAATTTAATTAATTAAAAGGGTTTTCTGGTGAAACTAATTGATGGGGTGACAAGTGCACGTGGCAGAGTTTTTCCTAATTAATTTTTAATAAAACAAATTTAATGTGCAATTTCCAAGTGTTTCTAAGAATAACTCTATAAAAGTAATGGGGGAGATGAGGAAAGGATCACAATTGGTATGCGTAAAGTTATGCTGCCAGATTTTTCTTGACTAATTTTTCTTGTGGGAGTTGGGATACCTAGCTCGAATACAGAGTGGTAGCTCGAACTTGCGAGGTGATTTGGGAGCTAGATTTCTCTGGTTTGTGTGCGTGGCCCCTTTGTGACTCGAGGGGCTAAGGGGGAAGAAGACTACCCATAGCGTTGGCTAGGAAGTACCGGTGAAGTCTCATCGATTGGAAACTATGAGTTCGGACAGAGCGCCTTAGCAGAGGAGCATCTTGCCTACGTCATCTTTGGTTATGGTATTCTCCTTGTAATTTGATTTGTAAAATATTTGGTTATTTATGTATGGTTTTCCTTTTTGCCACATATGTATAAAAACACTGTATTCAAAGGCATTCTCCATGCAACTTGAGTTGTGATAAGATTTGGTTATTTATGTATGGTTTTCCTTTTCACCGCCTATGTATGAAGACCTTATTTGTCGAATGCCTTCTCCTTGTCGCTTAAATGGTAATAAGAGTGTTGTTTTCATGAACCTTATGTTCTAAAACATTGTTGTTATGTCCCTTGTGTTACTGTTATGTAATGTTCTAAAACATTGTTGTTATTTCCCTTGTGTTGTTGTTATGTAATGTTCTAAAATGTTGTTGTTATGTCCCTTGCATTACTATTATGCAATGTTCTAGAATGATGCTATTATGTCCTTTAATGCGTAGTTGTGTTTATGTCCCTTGTGGGCTCCTTCGTTGGCACTCAAACTTGACACTTGATGTTACCCCATGATTTGGCATACAATGTGGATTTAATGCGTTGACTGTCGATGCTTCGATTACTTGTAAATACGAATTAGAGATTGGCTTTAAAGGCCATTATTAATTTTCTAAGAACCCCCCATGAGTGCACTTGGTTGCTCTGTGTTTTAATTTTTTTGTGTGTTTCACCTTGTTGGCGTTGGGCATGCCTTCTTCCGGTATTTTAAACTTGAAAATTTTATCTACCCTCTGTAATGTTCATGTCTTTTTCACTATGAATTGTAGGCTGGTTTCCATTAAATTATGCGAGTTGATTCACCTCAGCGATCCAACTTGTTATCTCTGCATGCTCCTTTCCTAGCGCACTTCCTTCCCCATTGTCATTGTTTTTGTTTTGAATTTCTCTCACTCAACAAAGCCTAAGAATTCCCAGTGCGTGTGAGGCCAATTGTTTTGTTTGAAAATTCTTTTATTCATCCAACTCATGATTCCCTTGTGCATGCGAGATTAAAAGGAGACTAGTCATTTGTTTCAAAATTGCTCTTACTCAGCCAACTTGTGATTTCCCTATGCGTGCAAGAATAAAAGGAGATCAGACATTTTTTTTTTAATTGCTCTCACTTAGAAAAACTGGTGAATTCCTAGTGCGTGTGTAATTGAAGGATACATGGTGATCCAAAAAGGATCCATAGAATTTTAAGAACAACTCAGGACTCACATAGGAAAATTAGAATGCTCATAATGGCTACAACAAACAGAGAAAGGGAAAAAATTCAAAGTTATCAAAACTTAGTGAAAATTGAATGATCGTAAAGAGTGTGTCACAAGATTTATAACGATGTAAATGACTCATCAAATGGAGTTACATATTGAAATATATTCACGGTCAAAGTTTGGTCCACCTAGCACAGTCAGCAGGGGATGAGTTAGCATTCGTACTGCTGACGTCATCATCCATACAATGCACGTGGAAAGAGAAGGGAAGTGACAATGGCATGATGAAGTCAACATGATGATGTGGCAGCACTAGAGGCTGCCACGTGTCACCTGATTATTGGCTTTTTGGAATGATTCGTGGACCAATCGAATCATCCCACGTGGAAGTCCTTATAGTCTGTATGGTTGACGTGGCATGTTGATGTGGCATGATGAATTTGCAAGGGGGTATCTTAGCCCAATGAGAGGCCGCCACATGGCCCAATCAGGGGCTACCACATGGCAAACATGAAACACACAAGGACAACCTGTGAACGAATTTTGAAACAAAAATTAGTTGGTGGGTCCGTCAAATATGGCGGACGACACCAACTATAGCCACAGTTATCTCATTGGAGGACCTTCTAGCGATGCCTCTAAAGTTAGCAGAGAAGGTATATATATATATATATATATATACAAACCATATAATAAACAAACCAAAAGTGGAGTCTATGGGGATCGACCTCGGAACCTCTGCCTTTGCCTACACCTTAATACTTCCGTGCCTAACTACTAGGTTGTGGGTACCACTTAGTACATATCGCCCAGTTTATTACTTAATAAGTGTATTCTCCCAACCACGGGGGAGCAGGCGTGAATTGTATGACTTTCCAGACATGTTTTTTGAGTAAGTACAGTCATTATTGCAGATTGCAGAGGGCACAAAAACCAAGACAATATCCTTCTTGGGCCTGAGAGTGCCAAAGTCGGATCAAGGTATGGAGACAGACATTTTGGGTAATTCAACGCCATGAATTCAGTGGTGTTGTATTTTTTCTTGTCTGAGCATTATTTATGCATCTTGATTTCAGAATGAGGTATACCTATGTATTTTGCCAAATTATTTTGTTGAGTTAATGAAAGAGCCTACCCATTTGAGATTAGGAACTGGAGACGTATTCCACTAGGAACAAACTCCGTTGTCAATTTTTTATGTTCAGATCTGATTTTTATGTCTCTTCATTTTTTAGTTTTCCCTTCTTTAATGGTGCACTTTAATTTATGCTCATTTAATGCAATTCTTTATAAGTCACGATGATAAGATCCCAGATCATGTTTCTATCAGAGAAGTCATCTTTGACTTGAATTGTTGAGTGTGAATTCTTACTAGGGCCAAACATAAGCAGAGTGAAGGAACTCTTAATACTTTCAATCCTGAAGTTGGTCGTGCATCCCGAAGGAAGAAAATGGTAGAAGAGCACAAGCATGATGAACAGGAGAAAAAATTTCACATGGTCTTTTATCACATGTCAGAAATGGTTGAATGAATGTATGGATATTACAAGAAGAGGATGAAGAAGAAAGGGAAGAAAAATGAATCACATGTAGATGATGATGCTTTGGTAAACCAAGGGGTTGTAGGAGATCCTTCTGAGCCTTTGTCTTCACCTTCAAGTTCTAGTTCTTCTTCCTCTGAGCATTCTCATCATTCTCATCATTCTAGCCATAAATCCTCTTTTAAGTAACCATTATTAAAGATTCATGTAAAATTTTCTTTACTTATGTTTAATGGAGATGTTAATCCTGAAAAGCTAGATAATTGGATCCGACATGTTGAAGTGTATTGTCGTGTCCAGCATATTGATGAAGAGGAAGTTAAAGTGCAATTGGCTTCTCTTCGGTTGGAATGCATCGCTCTCGTATGGTGGGAGAGAAAGCTTCAGGACATAAGTGTGGTAATCGTCTTTCCTCATGGTTGGAATTTAAATCACCGATAAGGAAGCAATTTTATCCATTAGGGTATTTACATAAAGAAATGATGGAATGGAAAAATTTAAGGCAAAGTAAAGGTCAAACTGTACAAAGTTTCACAGAAGAATTTAGGAAGAAAACTCTTGCATTGAACATTCCTTTGGATTCTTATGAAACTTTAATGAAGTATATTAGCACACTTCACAGTTATATTTGTCATACTTTTCTCTTGTTTAACCCCACTAGTCTTGTCGAAGTTTTTGTGCAAACCACTCACGTTGAGAACAGGGGGAAACATGTTCAATAAGATCCCACAAAGAAACCTTCCAATTCACACAAAATACTTTTAAGAAGTTTAAAAGGAAGGAAAAGAAGACTGCTACAGTAACGAGAGAAGGAGGAAAACCATGTTGCACTCATTGCAAGAAGAGCGGCCACGATGAAGAACATTGTTGGAAACTACATCCAAAAATGAAATCGAAATAGTTTGGTGGAAAGGGGAAGAAAAATTCCGTTGATATAGTGCAGCAAGAGCTTGGTTCATATTCAAGAGATGAAGGAAATATCACAGTGGTTGGAGTAGAAGGTAAATATTCTCTTCATTCTAGTTCAAGTTCCAATGATGAATCTCATGTTGATGAACGGAAGAGGAATGAGTTATTTCATATAAGAGTTTTATCTAAAGATACTAAGATAGATAGATTATTTGATCCAGGTTCCCAAGTAAACTTAATATCTAAAGCACTTGTCAAGAAGATGGGTCTTGAAATGAAACCATATCTGAAGCCTTATCCTCTTGGTTGGGTATTTGATAAAGCAAAAATTAATGTCACCAAACAATGTAGGATAATATTTTCTATTGCTTCAAAGTTGATTGATGAAGTGGATTTGGATGTTGTACCACTTGATATATGTGGCATAGTGTTGGGAAGTCCTTGTATTTATGATAGAAAAGAAGTCTTCTTTCATCATGAGAAAAAATACCACCTTACTAAAGGGGGAGTGGAATATATTGTTAGAGCTCACAGCATGAGGGTAAATACAACACTTGTTAGTGTAGGGAAAATGAAAAGACTCATAAACACTAATAAGAGATATGTACTCATGGTCATCCAAGAGAAATATGTTGGGATATATGATGCTTTCCAAGGGTTCGATCCATCTCATAAAAAGGAATTAACTTATATTGTTTCTAAGTATGATGATATTTTTCAAGAACCAGATGGATTACCTCCTAAGAGGGAAATCCAACATGAGATACTTCTTCAACAATACTCTCCTCTTCCTAATGTGGTCATGTATAGGATGTCAGTGGCGGAGATGATAGAGATCAAGAAACAGGTATAGGTATTATTGGATCAAGGGGTCATTAGGCCCAGTTCATCTCCTTGTGGTTCTCCGATTGTCATGGTGCCAAAGAAATATGGCACATGGAAAATGTGTGTCTATTATTGGGCTTTAAATAAAATCATGGTGAAAAATCGATACCCTATTCCTCACATATATTATTTACTTGATCAATTGAAGAATGATGTTTATTTCACTAGGTTGCATTTTCACAATGGATATCATCAAATCAGGGTTGCAGAATAGGATGCATGGAAAATTACCTTTAAAACCAAACATGTATTGTTTGAGTGGTTAGTTATGCCCTTTGGGCTTTGTAATGCTCCAGAAACTTTCATGCATGTGGTGAATGATGTATTCAGGCCTTTCCTAGATGGATTTGTGATTGTATATTTAGAAGACATTCTTGTTTTTAGCGGGACTTTGGATGAACATGTGAGGCATGTAAAGCAAGTATTGGATACTTTGCAAAGGGAAAAGTTGTATGTAAAATTGTCTAAATGTGAATTTGGAAAGACTGCACTTGTGTACTTAGGTCATATTGTAGGAGGAGGACAATTGAAAATTGAGCCTTCCAAAATTGATGTAATTGTAAAATGGCCTGAGCCAAAGAGTGTAACTGAAGTCCGAAGATTTTTAGGTGAAATCCAGTATTGGAGGAGATTCATTCCCAACTTCTCCTTTATAGTATCTCCTTTGCATGCCTTAACCAGTGTGAAGAAAAAAATTTAGTGGGAAGGAAAGAAACAAAAATATTTCAACATTTTGAAGGAGAAGATCAGTACCACACTAGTATTAGCACTGCCGAATATTCAACAGCCTTTTGAGATCGAGACAAATGTCAGTGGATACACCATGGGTGTAGTATTGATGCAATATGGTAAGCCTATCTATTACCACTCTGAAACTTTAAACCAATATGTTGTTAACTATCCTAGATATAATAAAGAGTTGTGTGCATTAGTCTAGAGTGTAGAGAAATGGAAGCACTACTTTTTAGGGAAGGAAACAATCATACATATAGATCACCAACCCTTATAGTATCTTCAAGCACATATCAAATTGCAACAATCTCGACACTACATATGGATGGGTTTTCTACAAAAATTTCATTTGGTAATCATGTACAAAAAGAATACAAGTAACAAGGTAGTTGATATTCTTTATAGACCTCCTTTTGTTGCTTCTATTGTTTTGAAGAATACTTCTTTATCTCATGATAACTATGTAGAACAATATTCCATCAATGAATATTTTAAAGAAATATATGCGAATATAACCCTTGGTGCACAGGTAGAGAACTATTTTCTGTAGGGAAAACTACTCTACCATCTTGGAAAGATATGTATTCCTACAAGTGAACAAGTCCATGTAATACAAGAAGCTCACACTTCTCTTGTGTCTGGGCATTTTGGGGTAGGAAAAACTATGGCTCATTTGCATAGGTTTTGTTACTGGCCTTAAATGAAAGCAATTGTAACTAAATATGTAAAGGGGTGTGTGATGTGTTCTAATTGTAAGCCCACTAATAGAAAATTGGGGCTATACTCCCCACTTCCTGTTCCATCCCATCCATGGTGTTAGAGCTGCCATTTTTCTTTGGTTAGGATCATTTTAATCGAGTCATGGCTTGTGTGTCAAAGTACGTGAGGTTAGGTACTTAACAACATAAGGGTTGAAGTCATCAAGTGGTCGATTGGCCCTTGGAAGAGGGAAGGGATGTCAGAGTCTAAACATATGGAAATGGTACGGGTATGTCGTTCCCAGAGAGTCAGATCATATTAAAAATGGAGTCGTTATGCACCCCGAGTCGAGTCAAGTAGTTAATAAAAGTCACGTCGGCAAGTTCAATAGCCATTATCAGCTCATTATGAAGGCCGAGAGAATGAAAAATCACGGCGTTCGTATCATGTATAACCTGCAACCCTTATCGCCTGTACTTTACATGCAGGGATGTTCCATGGAAAATATGCAATTCAATTCGAAACATCCAGTCACCATGAATTCAGTGTTCCTTGGTACAATTCCTCCCCCTACCTGATCTGTTATAAATTCCATATGCTATGCACCCATTTTATTCATGAAATCATATTCATGCTCTGTCTGTAAATTTTCTCCCAAGCCTAGGTCGATCGCGTTCTTCGCCTTGGGCATTCGCCAGATCCATCGCGCGCAAGAGAAATAGAGGTCATGCCATGGTGACATCCCAAAATGTAAGGAAAGGTGTAGAAAGTGACAAAATCACCAGGCACGAGCCCCAAAGTGACTAATATTCATTCTCACTTGCAACATGCATCCCCAAGGATACAAAGGGAGTTTTCCCTTTCCCCGCGAAAACAATGATATCACACTGCGCAAAACCTAGAGTGGAAGGACCTGCGTAGGAAGGAAATATATTATAAGCCATGTCCCCCAACAACAGATACCTTGGAGAAGGGGTGGGCCAAAGAAGAATAAGGAAGCTGGAGAAACCCGAATTCCAGATGAGCTGCACACAAGATCAGTTGCTGAAAAATTACTTATGTGAGTTGTTCGACTGGAACCTTTTGAAGGTACAAGCTAAGAAAGTGGGATCATAATGAGGAGGATGGATGTCATGGGTACAAATGATCAAGATCCATCTCAGTAGCTGAAGTAGGCAAAACTATCTATTGCCAAACTTTACCTGGAAAATAGGGAGTTGAGACAACATCTAGCAACAAAGACCATTGAAGTGTCAGCAACGCAAGGCCACGAAGGGAACATGACATGGCTCAAAATACATCTTAGAGAGGCATAGGATACAATTGTATAGCTACGTGAAGCACAAAGGTTTTCAGAAGAAAGGTATGCGAAGTATTCGAGAGAATGTGAAGCGGTCGAGGAGAAGGCCTGTGCAACTCTTGCCAGTGAACAAAAGAAACAAGATTAGCTAAGTTAGTTCCTCTATCTGGAAATAGAAATCAAATCTTGACAGTTTTGAAGGAGACATCGCCCTAATACCTTTTTTTCATTTTGATAATGTCCATGACAGTCGGTAGCAAATTTCCACGTACATTCCCCCAACAAATGAGCGTGTGGCATGAGTCAAAGTCATTACAGTAGATAGCAGGATTCTAACAAACACTTTCCCGTTCAGATGTTTGATGGAAGGAAATCATTGACAAATCACTCTCTAATGACGATACCTGATCAATAACAAAATCCCCATGGCAGATTACAAACAGTCATGATGTAGCCAGATGTATTTGTTGTCTATTTTTGGAAAAGCATCATGCAAAGAGTCATTTAGCGTAGACAGTCAGTTTCCTAGTTTTAAGAGATATTAGTTATAAGAGTAGGGAATCCCAAGTGGCGCCCTCACCTATATATTTGATCTTTTCAATGTAAGATAGGTTGGTTGGAAAATTAGTATAGACAGTGTTTGTTGAATGTAGTTTGAGTCTGATCGAAATTTAATGCAAAAGTCTTGAAGCTTTGATGAAAAGATTCTAATTGTAGTAGTTGGATGTATTGTTTCCTTTATTTTCATAGATACTTCTTGTACTCTTTATTCATATCTATTTTTGTCTAAATAGGAACGTAATTTCGAACCTGGGATTCACTGCACAGTGCCCTAGGATTCACGTCATTTAAACAAAACGTTTTCCTCCAAGTTAAACTCCAAATTCATCCTCAACGGTGCTCCGAGTTCCTTTCTGTTTTTTCTCCCCGCCTCATACAATTATTTTACATCGAATATTATTGCTTGCTTATCCTTTATCCTCTCAAGTTCAATCACCAAGCCATTTATTTCTATCGTTTTCTTGAACCGACTCCATAGCCCAGGGTCTTACTCTCTTGCGCCAATATATCCAGAACCCATTATTTCAAAGGTGTTAAATCTAGCCAACATTTTTAAAGCCATATCTCGTGCTGAGACAATGTCTCCTGAGACATCCCTCTCCAGGTCCAAAAGGATAGTTTTGGGTCTCAAAGTTGGTTTAAATAGTTACCTTTGTCGACTTTTTATCAGTCGAACAAATTTATAGAGTTCTAACATTCTGGCTTCACTGCAGGGCACGTAATTGAATAAATGTTGCCTGAGATAACGACTAAAGTTACAGTTTTTACCCCTAAGGGTAACAGAGGGAAAAACATCTACACTGGTTGAAAACCTTTACCCTGGCGACTCCAGTCAAAAAGACCAATAGCACCGAGTAGAGCAGTTCAGGAACCCTATCTCCAAAGATGATCTATACCAGAGAAAATCCTGACCCAAACCCTACAGAGCCTGTGTACGACCCCAAGAAAATTATGTGCAGGACTAGAGAGCAAGCATTGGACCCATTCTATTACCTGGATAGAAGCCTTCCCTTACCCAAAGACGACACACAAAGCATTGATGACCTTGAGTTTGACGCATTCTTTGAACAAACCCTGTTCAGGTCTAAGTTGGAAAATATCTTGGACGAGATAGTTTTCGACCATAAGAGATTCCAAGCCCTAGTATCAAATAATATAACTCAAAGCCCCAACCCACCTAGAGCCATGGCTGCCAGATTCTCCCCCCTTGTTTTGCCATCTCAACTACATGATTTTCCCCAAAATTACATCTAGAGGATTAACCTCTACGATGCTGAAGGGAACGTTTCATCCCAGAGTCATCTGGATTGGTTCAACAATTTCGTCGACCTAGAGGAGGTGGACTATGCATACACAAAAATGAGGTTGTTCACGTAGATTTTTTCAAGGGAGGTGAGGAAATGGTTCAAATCCCTCCTGACTACAAGAGTTTGAGACTTCTTTCATTACTAGATGGGGAGACAAGAAGAAACCCCAAGTAGACACACAACCATCGATATCTCGATCCTCGGATGATAAGTTCAATTTGATGATGAGGACCATGGAGAAACTAATGGAGAAAATGTATGTGGGAAATAGACCCGCTGCTAGATAACAACATGATCCCCAGCCCAGGAATCAAAACCTCGAGAGGGGTCAAGTTCCTCAGATCATACAGAGAGAGTAGAGAGACCAGGGTGACCAGCAGACAAGGCCTTCATTCCACAACAATTACGTGCGCAAGGATTTCGATCAGATTTTCGAAGAAAAAATGCATTGTTGCGATGACAAGAACCCACGTGTGTTTTTAAAAAAGAGAGAACATGATCGATACATGATCCAAAATGACAATTTTATGTTGGAGATAGATGATGCACTATTTGGGGAAACAGATGATGCATTTTCTTGGGAAAATGAAGAGTTCAAGAAGGGTTACTAGAATGCCATTATGCAGTTTCAGAAGAAATATAACCTCAGGAAAAAGGAGGTGCACAATGAATCTCAATAGACTAACCCCATAAGGAAACCTCTGGAAGACACCCCTTCTACAAGCCGACCGAGGCCAGACAACATGACCAAGGATGCAACTGAAAAATAAAAGTCGAAGGAGGAGGCCCCGAAGAAAACGTCAGAATCAAGCTGAGAGGCGAGCGGAAAATAGGTAGAGAAGGCATGTCCCCCTTTTAACTATGAGCATGAAATGGCCAAGATCAAAATCCCTGTCCCATTTAATGAACTTATCAGAAAGGGTGAATATCGGGAGAAAATTATTAAAATGTTGAAAATGGGAGGGACCCCCGATACTTTGAATGTCCAAGATGATCACCTTGCTATTATGTTTGGTATGCGCGTTGAAGAGACAAGTGATACTGAGGATGTCTCTTCATTCTACATCAATATAAAGGTTCATGACATGACCCTGCATAACGCCATGCTAGATTCAGTCGCGTTGGATAGCCTCATGTTGAAGGTGATCATGGACAAATTGCGTTTGGACATCACCAGGCCCTATAAGGACCTTTTCTCTTTTGATTCGAGGAAATTCAAGTGCTTGGGCCTCATCAAGGAATTGATCATGTCACTGGCCCAAATTCCTTCGAAGAACATGGTTATGGATGTGGTCATGGTGGACATACCCCCTAATTTTGGCATGTTGTTGTCCAGGTCGTGGGCTGTGAAGTTAAAGGGGAACCTACAAATGGACATGTCATATGCCACCATTCCTATCTTTGGCCAGGATAGATGGTTGTACAAGTAAGTGTTGTTGAAATACATGGTGAGAAGCAAGACATAGCCAAATAACCATCCTATATACTCTGTCAAAACTAAGGTTGGTTCCTCTATATTCTACAATGACTTGATCTTTGAAGAGGAGGAGCTGGCAGCCATCATGACAGCCGATGAGGACACCGCACGAAAATAAGAAAAGTGCGTCGACCCAAAGAACCGCGTAGAAAATGAGATATGGAACATGATTTTTGATGGTGTTGTCAGTAATGAAGGAGCAGGTGTCGGTGTATGGATAATCCCCCCCGAGGTGGGCACAAATATTTTCTCATACAAGTTCACGTTCGAATGTACAAACAGCATGGCTGAGTATGAGGCACTGATATTGGGCCTGAAGGTTTTGAAAGAACTGGGAGAGAAGAGAATAGCAGTGTGTAGTGACTCCGAGCTGATTATAAACTAGTTGAAAGGAATATATCAATACAAACACCCCAAGCCGAGAGCGTACAAAAATTTGGTGTTGGACCTCCTCAAAGAATTCTCAGATTATGATCTATCTTCTATCCCAAGGGAGAAAAATCAGATCACCGATGCGTTGGCCACCTCGACCTCAGTTTTTGAAATCCCCATCTTCCCAAACAAAAAATACGAGATCAAATTCAAACACATGCCGACAGTGCCTGATAATATCAAACATTGGCAGGGGTTTGAGGATGAAAAACAGGTGGAGAGATTTCTTCAAATGAGCGACGAATTTGCTAACATAAACATTGATGACAAGTGCTGCTACGATGAAGATGAGAGAGTGGATGCGTGTAGTAACGAAGAACCTTTCCAGAACCAAATAGCGGGAAGGGACATAGTACAATTGAAGAACACCACCATCCCAAGGGGCTAGTTTCGTTGGAAAAGATGTTTGATGAAAATGTCATGGCTTGAAATCCCAAGATCATTGCAAACAATGAGGATGTCGAAGACTACAACATTGAGTCCGAGGAGAATCCAAAGATAATCAAATTGTCAAAAACACTTAGTCTAGAGGTCAAAAAGGACTACATGAAGCTCATGAAGGATTTCCTAGATGTTTTCTCTTGGAGTTATGATGACTTGAAGGTGTATGACACTAAAGTGATCCAGCACGTCATCCCTCTCAAAGAAGACCATAGGTTGTTCAAATAGAAGTTGTGATGGATAAATCCCCTACTGCTGTCACTAATTGAAAAGGAGGTAAAGAAACTCTTCGAAGCTAAAATTGTCATTTCTTTAAGGTTTTCTAAGTGGGTGGCCAATTTGGTGCCAGTTAGAAAAAAGAGTGACGAGATAAGACTGTGTGTGGACTTATGAAACTTGAACAAAGTTTCCCTCGAGGATCACTACCCTCTTCCTAAAATGGACTATATCCTATAAAAGGTGGTGAGGTCCTAGAAGATGTCCATGCTAGATGGTTTTTTGGGTTATAACCAGATCATGGTACACCCAAACGACAGGGAAAAGATGGTCTTCACGATTCCATGGGGGATGTTCATGTATGCCAAGATGCCTTTCGGACTGATAAATGTTGGCGCCACTTTCCAGAGGGAAATGGACATAGAATTTGCTGACTAAAAGAACAAGTTCATTATAATCTATCTGGATGAAATCATGGTATACTCTACCTCCGATGAACAACACCTCAAGCATCTGAAGAAAGTTTTCCATAACTGTAGGAAATTTGGCATATCACTGAATCCGAAGAAATCACATTTCGGGATGGAAGAAGTTTTTGGGGAACATTATATCAAAAGAGGGAATCAAGATAGACCCCAGTAAGGTTGAATGGATCCCGAAAATCGTCACTCCATGGAGTAAGAAGGAAGTGAAATCCTTCCTAGGAAAAGTAAAATTTTTGAGAAGATTCATCCCGAACCTAGCAGAGATTATAAAACATATCACCTGCATGCTCAGAAAGGGGAATGAGATCAAGTGGAACCCGGAAGCCAGGAATTCATTTGAAGATATCAAGGTGGCACTGACTAGATCTCTTATGCTAGCTATTCTAGACTTCATGAAATCTTTCACCATGTTTTTATTCACCTCAGAGCATACGATTGTCAGCATGATGTTGCAGAAAGATGAGAAGAACTTCGAGAAGCCCATAGCCTATTTCATCCGAACGTTGAGGGATGCTCCACTAAGGTACAAAATTATGGAGAAAACAGCATACGCCTTAGTGAAGGCCCTAAAGGAGTTCAGAAAGTACATATTACACTCCCACATTATTGCTTACGTGCCCAGCAATTCAGTTAAGTATATCATGACTTAGCCTGACCCAGAGGGAAGGAGAGGCAACTGGATAGAAGACATGCTGGAATATGATCTCAAAATCAAGCCCACTAAATTGATTAAAGGTCAAGGCCTTGAAAAGTTGATGGTGCAGTCGGAATACGATGTTGTGGGGATAAACTTCATCGTTTATCTGTTAGAGAATCCTCAGGAAGAAACAACTACGCAGGTATCTCAGGACTTCGAAAATTCGTCGTGGCATACATACATCATCTATGTGCTAAGGAACCTATAAGCCCCTCTGGGTTTAAGTAACACTAAGGCCATAGTTCTAAAGCTCAAATCGATTAAGTTCCGCATCCTGGATAGTTCACTATACTGGAAAGATACCAGAGGGATATTGCTGAGTTGTTTGTTGGAAAACAATGCGAAGCGAGCCATAGAAGAATTTCACAAAGGTGATTACAGAGGGAACCATTACTAGAAAACCACCATGCACAAAATATTGAGAGAAGGTTACTATTGGACTACAATCTTCGTGGACGTATATAAAGAAGTCTTCGGCTACCATGAGTGTCATATTTTCGACGAGAGAAGGAAGCTGTAGTCCTTGCCACTAAAGTCAATCTCAGTCGAAGCACCTTTCATGCAGTGGGGTTTGGATTTCATAGGGGAAATAAATCTGCCATCCTCTGTGCAACACAAATGGATATTCACGACCACAAACTACTTCACGAAATTGATAGAAGTGGTCCCCATGAAGAAAGCGATCGACACAGTCATCATCCAATTTATGGAGACAAATATCTTATCGATATTCGAATGCCCTGTTAAGATCATAACCGACAACGTGGCTGCATTCAAGCCCAAAAAGATGGAGAATTTTTGTCAGGATTACAATATAACCCCAAGGAATTCTACAATGTACTACCCACAAGGAAATGGGTTAGCAGAATCATCAAATAAAATCCTGACCAGGATCATCAAAAGACTCCTGCAGGACAATAAGAAATCTTGGCATAAAAATCTTATTTATGCGTTGTGGGCAGATTGGGTTACCACCAATAAGTCTATCTCAACGTCACCTTTCCAGATTGTATATGGCATGGACACAATTTTCCCTACCTCACTGGGGCTCCTTGTCAAAAAGTTTTTGCAAGAGCAGGAGGCCGAGCCAGATGACGCTCAGAGGAGATTAAATCAGCTAATTTACACGCAACAGATGAGGGAACAAGTGTACAATCAATCACAGTTCCACAAGGGGAGGATGAAGAAAGCCTTCGAAAAACATTCTAAGAAAGAGGATTTTCAGTTGGGGGATCTGATTTTGAAATGGGATGTGAGAAATGAAGATAAAGGAAAGCACAGAAAGTTCGACAAGATTTGGACAAGTCCTTTCAAAATTGTTAGATATCATGGAAATAACACTTATTTTGTGGGAGAACTAAATGGAGATTTCATTGGTTGGGGGCCTGTAAATGACAGGTTCCTCAAACTCTATCTGATGAAGTAAATTTTGTTTGAGTCACATAACATTGTAAATAGTCATTTTGTTTTGTGTTGAGTCAATAAGTCAGTAGAAAATTGAAGCCCGAGGTGAAGGACCTGAATTTGTACTGAGTCTATTTAGGAACTGCGTCAATAGGTTTNTGTCTGAAAACTAAATGAGGCCCAGTGGTCAGGCAGCTGGTTTGTTGTTCTTTGCTACCTTGCAAGGAGGATAACATCCCCATTGGAGCTAGCTGTTAGCACCACCATTTTTCTTTGGATAAGATCATTTTAGTTGAGTCATGGCTTATGTGTCAAAGTACGTGAGGTTAGGTACTTAAAAACAAAAGGGTCAAAGTCAGCAAGTGGTTGGTTGTCCCTTGGAAACTGGAAGGGATGTCATAGTTGAAACATGTGGAGATGGTATGGGTATGTTGTTCCCAGAGAGTCGGATCATATTAAAAAGGGATTCACTACGCGCCCCAGGTCGAGTCAAGTAGTTAATAGAAGTCCTGTGGGCAAGTGCAGTAGCCATTATTATCTCATTATGAAGGTCGGGAGAATGAAAAATCGCAGCGTTCGTATCATGTATGCCCTATAGCCCTTATCACTCGTGCTTTACATGCGGGGATGTGTTGACAGGCGAAATTGACCGTCCGTCAACTGGAAGAGTGGAACCGGTCCGGGGTTGTCTAATAACCCAAGCCGTTTGGGATGAACCACCCTAACGGGTTTAGCAGCTTCGTTAGCCGATATAAGGTCCTAAGAAAACAACAAAAAAAAGAAAAACTATTCTAAACTAACTAATCTAGCTAAAACTAACTATTAAACAAACAAAACTAATCTAACTAAAATACTTATTAAAACAAACTAAACTAATCTAACTATTCTATATATACAATCTACTTACTACTATACTAACTCTAACTAATCAACTATCTAACCACTAACATAAATAAATCTTATTCACAAAATGTACAATATCTACAATTTACAGATTTAAATAAAAACCTAAAAAACTCATTAATATTCTGTCCTAAGATAGAAAGAAATGTTTTTTGTTGATTTTATAATTTTATGAACAGAAATAAAACAAAAACTAACTAAACTAAACAACTTATATACTAATTCTAACTACAAATCTAACTAAACATATATCTAACTAAACTACTAATATTATACTAACAAAGTAACTAAATAAATAACAAACTGGCCTGGAGAAACGCTCCAGATTTGTCCTATGTATGATGATTGTCTCAGCTGATCGGAGGGAGGAAACTCGCACCGAATTATCCACTAGCTTCTTGTAAACGGGAAACTGTTGCGCTCTTCAATATAATTACAGGACAAACAAGACATAAAAATTACAACAATCATATGATTTATAAATGTTCACAGTTAGATAAACCTATATGCAAAGACTTATACGAAATGATTCAATTAATGAAGAAGAGAAATCTGTGATTCATCAACTGAAACAAAGTAATTGTTGTATTTTTTAAAGTAATGAAAGAAATCAGATATGGATAAAACATTAATTAAATCATATCATTCTGCAATAGATTACGATAGCTAAAGTAGTCTATAATCAACTGCAAACGACATGCATAAACTTGAAACAAAAGATTGATATATTGAAAAGCGAAAGCTGTAGCAATAACATCAACTCCTGTCTCAGTTTGTATTAGAAATCCATAGCCTGGTTCTCCCACAAGTGAGGATGCTCCTTATTACAAAAAATAATAAGTATTTAAAGACCTTCCACAGGGTAAAACATCCCTGTGGAAGTTATCAAAACTGTTTACATAAAATCTGGGAAGATATTCCAAGTCTGACTAAACTAGGAACCTAAAATAAAACTAAAACACACAAATATCTCCTAGACTGTCCAGCATGTCCAATGCAATTCGGATGTACCTGAAAAGGGTAAAAAATGAACAAGTTAGGAGGATATTTTATTAATAAAATGATAAAAAATCTAATTCTATAGACTAGTGACAAAATCTTACGATTCTGTAGCTGGTCTAAATCAGACACAGAATCAGCATAAAAATCAATTCAGATCTTTTAAAGAATTAAATTTAACTATTAACAAGTATCTAATAGCTAATTGAAAGACAAACGAATCATTCAAATCGAGATTGTTATACTAATTTGAGATCAAAACAAAACTAAAATCAAATGACTACAAAGATGCATATACTCTGTTTCATTTGTTACCACAAAATTGGGTGAGCAGTATAATATCGAACAGTAATGAAATCGTTCCATATCAAATTGAAAGCGATATAATTAAAACAAATCATAGGAAATTGTTATGCTGCCTCATCAACAGGAAACACGATCGGATCCAGACAAGATCATTTTCAAATCGACATAACTGTATTGACATAACAAACGATCCATTCCATGAGCGAATTAAATCAAAACTGGCGCGTAAATGTTCACAAATGAAATCATAATGAGATCAATTAGTTGGTAACAGAGTTCGTAAGAGTTGTCCGATCGTTTGTTATTTCAAATTGGGGTAGACAAAATCATTCACAAAAATCATTTCTTGAATTCATTTTGAAACGACTATTAATCGAATTTCCTCATACGAATTTGACAGAAATAACATAAGTCCGTCTGAGTTAACAAACTTGTTTGAAAATTAAAATTATCAGAGCTGCAATCAAGTCTATTTTTGATACGAATACAACTCATAAAATCGATCATACTAGCTGAAGATACACAACAATCCAATCAAGCGAATCGAATAGCTGGGGTTTAACATAGTTGTCGTGAATCAAAACCGTTCCATGATTCGAGCGTATTTGCACAGGCTTAAATAAGAATATTGTTTTCATGAAAAACAGAGTCGTTCTTTCCAAATCATTGTCAATCAGAGTTGTATTCCTAATTTAGAAGATTATATCAATTCAAATTCACGAAGTCGTTTCAAAAATCAAATCATCAAAACTCAATTAGGGTCGATGTGATCCAACTACAATGAAATCATACCAAATCAAAATATGATCGTGCTCTAAATTTAGCATGAAAACCTCCTGTTCAAGTTGGATACAAACAAATTCAATTGAAAGAAAACCATGGATTTCGTTAACTCAACAGACAAACGAATCAAATCCGATGAAAATCTATCAGTGGCTAAACTGGGCATGAGCAAATCGTGTATCCAAATCGAAACTTCATTTATTTTTAGCAAAGTGAAAACAATGTACATGATGAACAACATTATGACAGAGCCATTTCGAATGATAGACAAAGCTATTTGAAAACCAAATTCAAATCATTATATTAATCCTGGTCATTCACAAAACTAAAATGATATCAAAATTCATACATGTATGACGAGCAGACGACTTGATTATGACATTTTGGAGTTGACAACGGCTGTAGCCGATTCAACATTCTGAAAAATGATGGAACCAGTAGTCCTCTACTTCCTATCAGTTGCTTGAAGTTTGTCTCTTTCGCTGGTCAACACTGCAACTTGGTTTTCCAACGTTTTGAATTTCGATTGAAGTAAGGGAACATCTATATAGTATCGTTCCAACCACAAATCACATTGGTCACATGACGACTGTCAGGGCTTCGAAGATGCAGGTGAGGGTTTGGTTACATTGTTGAGGGTTTCATTAGGTAGTTCGATCCCTGGGTAACTGGGATTGTTTCTTAGGTAAGGGGGAAGATTCGAAATGAAGTCATAAGGTGGCTCGGAGCACAGACCCTGTGAGTAAGGGTACTCACTAGCTAGGAAGCGTTCTATGTCAGAGTCTGAATCCTCACTAAGGACTATGGGCTTCTTCTCAACACTAGGTTTAGGCTTATTCCTAGCCATTCTCGAGATAAGCCGAGCATTCTTCTTTCCTTTTCCATCAACAGTAGGGTTACCTCTAACCTTTTTTCTCACAGGCCTTTTTATAGCCTCAGATTTCTCAGTTATAACGTCGGGTAAGTTAATATCGGGGTCGACTGAAGGCTTAGGAGACGGCAGTAGGACATGGAAGGGCATGGGTGGCCCGACCTTGGTTTCATTAACCACAGGCTTGTCAATCTGGACATGGTCTGTATCATCAAAACCATTTCGAGTGATAAAATCTCGCCAGCTATCACCGTGGAGACTTAAGTGATGAACAATGATAAGTCTGATTAGTCCATGGTGGAACAGGCTACTATTGACCTTCTCCCTTTTAAACCTTTTCGACATTTTGTACAGGCTACGCTGGAAATAGAAAGGCATATTCAATGGATACCCTATAAAATTCATTAACAAACGCAGGTGGTAGAGAAAAACGAGTCCATATCAACCCTCACGGATCACGAATTGTTTAACTACTATCAAAAGGTCATGCCATCATGGTTTAAGAATGGAAATGGGCATACCTCTGTCACAAGATGTGACCTTTCATGAGACGAATAGCAGTGGCCATGGCACCTCTTCCACCTTAGAATTCTTGAACCAACGCTGGCCCATGGCTGCTAACCCGATGGCAGAGCTAATGAACTCTTGATTGATTTCCAACTGAATGTCACCCACCTTGGCTCTACAGCCATCAAAAGTTAGGGTGAACTGCTGTGCAACAAATAAATTAAAACCCTCAAACCTCTGCACGAAGGTGAGCCAACCGTTATCCTCTAAGTCTTTCTGGGCATTGTCGAACAGTAGCAAGGCTTGGCTACCATTTGGCTCGATTCGCACCACTGGTGCCATGGAGCCGAGCACACGGTGAA
>JASDQU010171683.1:0-16021 GCA_032191745.1 Picea mariana
TCATTGGGTTTCTGATTTTTATCTTGGACAATTGATTTGCCCTTGGCTTGACTTCTTCCTCGGCCTCTTTGACCCTACTTTTGGCTCAGCTTCTCCTCAGCCTTTAGAGCCATCTGATAAGAATCTTCCATGGTTCAGATGGTTACCATTCTCATATCATCCTGAATATCATATCTCAGGCCATTCATGTACCTGGAAACCTTTTCATCATCGCTTTCCCGATGACCTACCCTGATGTTCAGCTTGTAGAATTCTTCAGTATATTATTTCACTGTCATCAACTTCTGTCTCAGGTTCTGCATCCTAAACAGAGTAATTTGGTAATCCCTGGGGATGAATTTTTCCTTCATCTTTGTAATCATCCTATCCCAACTTCTGATTTTCTGCTTGCCTCTATAGCATCTGTCAGCTTGTAGTTCATCCCACCATAATGCTGCATGTCCCTTCAATCTTGTGACAACATGATTGACCTTCTTGTATTCCTCAACATATTCATTGTCAAAGTATGTGTTCAGGGTTCTAATCTAGTCTAGAATCTCTTCAGCATCTAGATTTCCCTCATAAACTGGGATGTCCATTTTCTCTCTTACACCCGTTCTTGAAATAGCTCTAATCAAAAGTTCACTTGTTGCATCTTCGACTGCAACTTCTTCTTCATGTTCAACTTCAATTTCACTTTTGGAATCACTTAGATCCCCATCACTGACTATGCATCTTTGGGATGTCTCCATGTCTTTGAGTTTGGCTCGTAGATCACGCATCTCTCTCTCCATGGATGGATCAGTCATCTGCCTACCTCTTCTTCTTGGTATTTCCCTTTCCTCTGGCTGATCGGGTGTTTGCATGTCTCTTCTCCTCGACAGCATGGTGAAAATTTCCTTTTCCTTACTACAGAAAGCAAAGAATCCTTTCTGAGCTCTGATACCAAACCTGATGCAGGCCCTACCCTTTGCCTCAGCAAATTCCTCTGCGCTGACCTCCCGGTCTTTAAGGATCGTTCTAATTTTTCTCTCTCAAGACAGAGTGGCTCCTTCGATTCTCCACTAAAATCTCTATTTAAAATTGACCCACAGGTCTTTTTGTCTCCTTACGGCCTCTCAGTCTCGGTCGTTGTTCTCTTCACGATAGGAAAATAAAAATTCAGGATTTGGGGTTTCACAATCCCCGATGTCGCAAACCTTTTTTTTCCTAATTTCTCAATCTCTGATATCCTGATATGCTCCCACTTTCACTATTCCCCGGGCTAGAATTTTGGGTCCATACAACCTCCCTTTATATGAACACAATCCTATCACCTTTTGGGATTTCGGGGTTTCTGATGTCGAAAAGTATGTGACCTCTTGTCCTCTAGATCCCCGATTCTCCAAATCCTGATATGACATCACTCAGAACCCCTTTTTGACTTAGACACAATCAACGACCATGATCATCTACTAAACCAATGGCTCCAGATATCCCTCGGTACTTCAGGGTTTCAAATACTGAAATGTATTTGTCTTCGATACTCTTGATCTCTCAAATTCTGATTTACCGATATGATTAAAGTTGGTCTCTCCCTAATGGAGCTCTCCACATTATCAGGATTTTGGACTTTGCAATCCTGAAATGTAAGTGGTTTGTGTCCTCAAGAGTCACGAAACACCGAACCCTGACTTCTCGGATTTCCGACATGCATCCCAAATGGATGGATGGTTCATATCAAACCTCGTATTTCACCAACTGCAAAGACAAAACACTCACTTACGTGAGTCCCGATGATCGAATCTCCGATTTGGATGATCACGCGACACGTGTCCTCTCTGAGATCCATAGTTGTGATCCTTTCACTGTTTTGGGACTCAAAGGGTCTCAGACTCTTGGTCTCTAAACTTTCGATATGCCAATGGTTCTCGATTCCTGCCACGTGTCCCAACAGAGGGACGATTCTGATTTGTATCAGGGTTTTCACTGTGGATTTACCCGATCTCTTGTCCATGGGTTTTTCGATATCCCAAACCTCGATGCCTCGATATCTCGATACCTTTCAGGACTTTCGCTCGTCTTGAGAAGGGTTAAACCTCATGCAACTCCTGCCAAATCGAACGGCTGATGGGTAACTTGGTGAGGATCCAACGACTCATGATATCCTGAGCTTGAAATTATGAACTCAGTCGTAATCTCCTCGCTTCTTTGTCAGATCAGACGGATGACGGGATTTCGCTAATTCTCCATAGAGAATTTTGACCATTTGTTTCTTCCCCCTTGATGATTTCTGCGAAGTGAACCAAGGATTCTTCCCTAGATTTATCCACCTGTGACACAAAACTTCGATGCCTTCAAATCACTCAATATGAAACAACTCCTTGTGTTGCCTTCAATAGTTTCAAAGGCTTTAACCTTCCTAAGCGTTCTCACAACTTTGAGTCTTAAAGAAGACCCTTGCACACACTCCTTGCAGAAACCTCCAAACACTTGAAGTGTTGAATTCTCTTCAACCTTGCGCATGCTCTACAACAACGGTTTATAAATACCTTGCTCAGGTTCAAAACTTTGAGTTTTTCCTCGACCTGCACCACCTTGCGTGGCTCCTGTGTCTGCCTGCACCTCCGTGTGAATATGAGAACAAATGCTATCTCTCTTGAGATTTCAGAGATGAACCTATGAACCTTTTGTCAACGCACTCCTTGTGGACAATTCAACTGCACTCCTTGCAGGAACTCTTTCTCAAACAGAGAAACAATTGAAACTCATTTCACTTCCCTTTCCTCTCAGATTTCAAATATTCAACAAGAAATCATTCATACATAGAATAAAATCAATTTCATGACAGAAAGAGTAAAAAATTCATGAGCATAACATTGAAATATGCATACACAAAGAAGATATGAACACCATGATTCTGAATCACAGTTTCTTTGTATTAATTCAGAACTTTTGTACATGGGTCTACTACACAGGTCTCTGCTTCTCTTTTGTGCTTTCTTCTGATGCTTTCTCCTCCTATGTTACAATTATGCAATGAGGGTGTCTATGTCCATTTTCCCTCCACTCCTAAAACTATCTCATCAGAGAATTAAAAGCTACCTACTAACATAAATGCTTTCTACCTACTATCGATGAGAGAGGATCTCTCAAGGTCCTTTACAATATATAAGTATGCCCCTCCTTAACTATCACATTTAAGTTTGGCGCATCCAATCTTCAAAAGTTTTTAAACAATTTATCATGTGCTCAAAAATGTGTTGTGCTTGCCCCACGCTCGCTTGATGTTGGCGATGCTCCTGCATCATGAAGATGCATTACCATCCCATCCTTCCATGCAAAGAAATTGTATGGTGTAAGAATCAATTCTTTTGGAAATTCCATTTTCCTGTTGTCTTCAATCTTTGGTACTTGCAAAAGGATCCTGGTGTGTATTTTCATAGAAATCCATTGGATATGATACCATGTAAATGTGGATGAACTTACACAGATAAGATCTAGATAGCAGAGGGCATACACAGTTTGCATAAAAATGAGAAAAGATAGAAACAAGAGAGAGAGTCTCCAAGAATTGTATTAACTGAATGAATGAATAAAAAATTGCACATGATAAAATTTGTATAACTCAACTAATGCACATTGGAAGAGAATAAAATGCACCATAGAGGTGGTCTAGAGTGATTTGGACACACACCGACAGTTATGGGAGTTAACTGCCACCTAGTTTGAGTTAAATAGCCTCTCAGTTTTTAGTTAGCTGACTGAAATAGGGTGAAGTGAGGATAATGCACTAGACTGGTGATAATACCAAGGAAAATGTGCATTAGCAGTGATGATCCCAATGTTTCATGGTGATGGAACCAATGTGTACTTAATACTCCACTCAACTGATCAAACTAAAGTGTGAACTGAAGAGAATATTCTCCTAGAATGTAGGAAAATGAATAGTCTCCCTAAACTATAGGAGACTGAATAATGACTAATAAACATAGGGAAAAAATTAGGAAAAATAAACCCTAGGTGTGTGTGAGGTATCTCCAAGAGAATATATTTCATCAATAAAACTCCACAAATAATTATTTTGGGGCACGACTTCAATGATTTTTCAGACCTTGGGATTTCTGAGTGTGAGATGTTTGAAGTATGCTTATCAAATTCTCTTATGTTTTAACTGCAATATTCTTTTAAAATTATTTGAGATGATAAAAAAAATCCTCTCTTATTTATCATGAAGAATATATGGATGTATCGGTATGTGATTAATAAGGTTGTATATATGATGTTGAACAAAGAGATATTCTGACATTGAAGCATCCCTTCAATTTTTTTGTTGTTAAAATATTTCTTGTTGCACTTAAAGATCATATCAAGTTATTTAAGAACCATTTCATGCACAAATGAAAGAAATAAAAATATATGGTTTGTTGTCTAAGAAATATCCCTAATTCAATATATTCAAGACATATATTTTTATCCAAAGAGGAGTACCACCTCTATAAAAACACAAGGGGATTCATATCCTTGTGAGGCTATTGTTTCAGTATAAAGAAACTCAAACATCGACACCATCTTGTTATCTTTACCCTAGATATGCTTGTTGATGTAATTATATGCATAATATATTACCAAACATAAATTATCAACCGGGATTTGTAATCAATAGAGTTGATGCACTATATGTGTCGATAACAGATAGGTTCCTATGTCTGATGAGTATAGCTCAATAAAAAAAAAAAACATAACACATTGTTTTCACACTTCAAAGATAACACTCTTCACCCAATTCAAAAATTAGAAAGAAAAACTCATAAACAGGCATATGATCTAAAGTTTTTTCTTAGGTGATGGATCTTCTCATTGATAGCTCATGAAAGGAAAGGATGAACTTTGATTCTATCTCCTAAAGCAACTAAACTAACAACAATTAATATGTTGCATATACTCAGAAGAAAGCATCAATCATTTCTAGAAGAAATAATAGGTAGAGGAAGACACTCCATTGTAGGTGCATGTAGAGTAAGAGATGGAGATCTGATCTCATTTCCTGTAACAAATTAATTCAATAATAACTTGCAAGAAATCCATATATAATTCCTCACACTCAATCAAATCTTGTAGCCTTGGAAAAGGACTGTCTAGATGATATACCAGGAGCATAATTCATTTACTAGTTCATGTAATACAAGAGATGGAATTCTTGAATGCCTCCTTGCCTAACACATGTTACAACTCTCAACAAATTCTAAAAATTAACTCAGATTCATGAATGTAAATAATCAAACTTCAAAAATTATTAAATCTATCCTATCATGTGTATTTCTGACAACAAGATAAATATAATTCCTAAAACTATGGTGCACCGGATTTGTTATACTATAAATAACACATTGAACACTACTCACACTTCACCAATTACAGTTAGAATATTGCTAATTCAAATAAGAAATCAAGGTAACAACAAGTATTACATAGGTATAGGGCTAAAACAAACATGTAGAAGAATAAAAACTAAGCTATATGTTACAACAAGCTTACCACGTTAGAATGGTGGGCCCTTACCGATTCCAACATGGAAGCTGGAAAAACTCACAAGATAGTAGGTTCCAAAAATGCACAAGATCAACAACTGTAATTCATATTACTTTCCAACAAAGAGACTTATAGAAAATATATGTTCACAAGCCAATACATCATCATACCAATATGAAATTCCCCTCTCACTCAGACCTATGAGGTCTTATTTATGCACAAAATCCATGGAGGCACAGATGAAACCAAATCCCCAAACTAAGAAATCATTTTTTACATTTTTAGGACAAATTCCAAAAATCTATGGTTTTTATCAATTTGGGCAGATTCGAGTTAGGGCTCCACCCATATCTTCCAAAAAAATTACAATTTTGAAAATATGCCCTCTATATAATCAATTTTCCATATTCTAGACAAAACCCATATCTTCAAATTTCTAGATCTGATTCCATCTGCACGAAAATTAAGGCACAAGTTGGCAGCTTGAGATTTTTGCTAATTTTGGAAGAATCATTCTCCCTGAGCTGGAGGTCCATTCGTGCGAGATGGGTTAATTCTAACAAACATGTCCTCGTGAAAACGTCGTTTTGTACAAAACCCATGAGCTCGATTTTCTTCTAGAAACATTAAAAAATTCCAAGTTATGTCTAGTACTAGATTAGCACAACTGGTATCGGATTAGAACAACTAGTACCAGAATCTTGTAGGAAAGGGTTTATTACCAGATGAACACAGTCATGACTATGGGTACCAGACCAGCGCGATGGTAGTACTAGGTGGAGCTAGTACCAGAATAGGCGCAATTAGGTACTGGATGAAGTTGATACCGAAAGAAGTGGAGAGTTGGTACCAGATGAAGCACAGAGCTGGTATCAGATGAATCTGTTACCAAAAGAAGTTGGTACTAGAATAGACTAGGTACCAGATCATGCTATAGTTGTAGTACCAGAATAGTGAGGTACCAGATCAAGCTGCTTAAGAGTCAAAGTGACTAGGACCATACATAATCAAGAATTTAATCAAATTAACTCAAGAAAACTAAAAAAATCATGCCTTAATCATGAGTTACCTCTATATGCATATAGACAAGGTCATCAAGTGTATTTTTTGAGGAAACAATCAATTATATACATATAGCATAGGTAAAATAGGCTCAAATAGAGGGTAATATAGGGTAATAAAGGTGTCAAAATGGAGACTCAACAATGCTTTATATCAAATTCATACTCACTGAGGAATTATAACCACCTTCTTTTCCTCGAATTTAGAGTTGGTTGTCCAAAACAATATTTTAGAGAACTATGGTTTGTTCTCAACTCAAATTATTTTCCCATAAGGTAGTTCCTCCACATATTCAAGGAATGCACTATGGTTTCTAATTCTAAATCCTGAGTAGTTTAGTTCCTTTCATTCTCTCTTGATTTCCTTGATTCATAGCATACCACATGCCCATTCTAACTAAGTAATGCCCCAAACCCTTATTTACAAGCATCTATGCATACAATGAAGTATTCATTCGTATCAACAATTATTGATATTGGAGGACTTGTCAATAGATACTCCAAGTATTAGAAGCTTCTTTTAGAATGAGCAATGCAATCAAATCTCAAACCATTCTTTTGCAAATATGTGATTGGGTGTGCAATATTGGAGAAACATTCAATAAATATTCTATAATACCCTGCAATTCCTATGAAATATCTCACTTCTAATATATTCCTTGGTCTTGGCCATCCTTCAATGGATTTTATCTTCTCTGGGTCCACTACTGTCCCTTCCTCTGAAATGATATGGCCCAAGCAATGGATATTCACATGGTAAAATTAGCACTTGTTCAACTTTGCATAAAAATGATGTCTCTCAATACTTGTAGCACCATCCATAAGTGTTTATTATTCTCTTCTTAAAATTTTGAGTAAATAAGTATGTCATCCAAAAATACAATGAAAAATGTATCCACATATTCTCTGAAAATGCCATTAATTATATACATGAAGAAAAATTGTGCATTTTACAACCCAAATGGAACCATTGTGAACTCATAATGGCTATACATAATTCTGGAGGTTGTCATGTTGATGTCTTCTTTTTTAATTATCACCTTTTGATAACCTGATCTGAGGTCAATCTTATAGAATATTTTTTCATCTTTCAGCTAGTCAAAGAGGTCATCTATCATTGGAAAAGGATACTTGTTCTTCACTATTACCTTATTAAGATTCCTGAAGTCAATTATAAGTCTCATCATTCCAACCTTTTTCTTCACAAATAATACTACAACACCCCAAGGTGACACACTTGGGCATATATACTTGTTCTTCATAAGCTCCTCTAGCTACATTTGCAAATCCATCAACTTTGGTGTAGTCATCCTATATGGTGTCTTAGATACTAGGGCTACTCTAGGCATTAGATTGATTCAGAAATCAATATATTGATTGGGTGGAAACATTGGTATTTCTTTAAATGCATCTTCAAAATCCTTTAGGACTTCATAGTCTTCAATATTTGTCACTTTATCCTTAGGTGACTCCTCCATATGTGTTGCAAATATTTGTCATCCTTTCTAGAATTTTTTCTTCAACTACAAGGCTGAAAATTCTCTGATAACTATATCCTTTGGAATACCATATATTGATTTCAAGTTTTCTTCTTCATCCAATCAAGTAAAATCCTTATTAGAACACTCTAGGACAACATGATGCATTTTGAACGAATCCATACTAATGAGGAAATTATCTGAGCCCAAAGGTATGATGGTCAAGTATTCCATTGTTGTCAATCCATTCATGTCCATTTGTCATGCATTAACCATCTCATTAAATTTTCTTTTTTCTCATATAGCTAGTTGCACCAACCAAGCTTTTTCAAGCTTATGTTTTGGCAATTGAAATCTTTCCACCATCTTAGGATCTAGATAACTATGACTAGCTCTTGAATTAATTAAAATAGCAATGAGTTGGTTGTTAATATTTTCTTCCACTTCAAACATGTGAGACTAAAATTCATCTTGCTTGTTATCTAGGGATGCATACATTCTTGGTACATTTATGGCCATGTCTTCCATTGCATCATCCTAATGTACATTATAAAAAATCCTCTTTTTTTCATCTTGATGAGGGAAATATTTATACATGTGATATACCCCACAACCACAACATTGAATAGGTGATTGGCTTGGTGTTTGTCCCACTGTTTTTGTTATTCTATGCTCTTTAGAAGCTTGTTGTCTCTAAGTATTGTTTTTGAAAAATGGTGACTTGTTCTCCTTCTTCCTTTAATCCATATTGCTTTTCTTCTTGTCTTCCCAAGTCTTTTGGAAAGTTGGTCTTCCTCTATGTTGATCATAGAGGAATTTATCTCTCCTTATGGTTTCCTCTAGTGTCTTAGGAACAAACATACTTTATCTTATCACTAATAAATCATGACAACCCACTCAAGTACCTATGAATATTAACTTGTTCATCCTTGATAAAAGAAACATATTTTAGTAGCTCTAAAAATATCCCTTCATACACATCTATGGTCATACTTCCAAGCTTGAGTTCAAAGCACCCCTTCATTTTCTTATCATAGTATCATTTGGTTGAGTATTTCTTTTGAAAATACCTTTTGAATTTCCTCCAAGTAACCTTCTTATCATCAATGTGTTGCACTTGCACAAACTAGTCCCACCACATTGATGTTATTCCTTTGAGCTAATAAATGGAAATTCTCCCTTCTTCCTGTGAAGATTAATTATGCAACTAAAAATACTTCCTCATTTCAAGCAGCCATGTCTCTGCATCCTCATCCTTCTTGTGCTCACCATAAAATGTAGGAGGTTTTATTTTATTCATTTTTCTTTGTAGCTCATCCACCCCATACTTCCTTGTGTAATGGCCTTGCTTAAATAAATGTAAAGGATCATTAATTATAATTAAATTGATAATCTGATTGTCCTAAGATGTTAGCCAAACAATAATTGTTTCCTATATAATATCAACTAAATTAATTATCATTAATTATTTGTTCATAATTGTCAATGGTTATTTAATTATTAATCAACTCTTTAATTATGTGAGTAAAGAATTAAGAGGGTTGATAATTTAATTTATTAAAACTTACGTATATGAGTGGGATAACAAACATTAAATAAAGGATAAGAAACATTAAATAAATGGGATAAGATATTAGGTAGGGAATTGAATGAAAGGAAGAGTCAGTGAAAGGGGATAAGAGGGAGATCCTTACAAGGAGAGATTCATTTTTCTACGGGAGTTGGCCATGGATTTTGGGAGCTGGAAGTATTGCAGAGAGAAGTGAAAATTCATGAGTGAAATTGATACAGTGCACAAGTTGCTGGGGGTTTTGGGCTCAGAGGGCCAGGATATCCATTGATATCCTAGGGCTAGGGATCTAACTAGTAGGTAGGGAGGACGGTTTTGGGTAGTGTTCTAAAGAAGCGGGAAGGAAGCAAGTTGCGGACAACAGGAAGGATTATTAGCATCAGAGTTAAGGCATTTCTCTAAAATTTATGCATTGTTGTATTATGTTAGAATTTTTTTTATTATTCATAGTAAAATTTGAGTTACAGAAGTTATTGTTATAAATGACTGTGTTATGAAATTACTGTCTTAGTTTATCAAAATAAATTGATGTAAAATTAAAACCGATCATTACATATGGTATCAGAGCTTAGTTGAAATACTGGAGCCTTAAGGGCCAAAGTCCCTCCCACCTAACCTTCAAACCAAACCAAACACACTATTAAATGATTATATAAACAAATCTAAATATATATATATATAAATGCAACAAGAATGGAAAACGTAAAAACAAATTTACCGAAGTAAAACAATTGGTAACTTATTTAGGTTTGGCTAGAATTGGATTGAATTATTCCAGGAATATGAAGGAAATTTGGTTTTTCATTTTACATTTATTTATTACTTATTCCTCCATTGCTTATTCCTAGCAAAGAAACTTATATAGATCCCTGTAATAAGACTGTACCGTACGTATTTATTCGTTAAATACTTTATTTAGAAATTGATTCTTGTACAAGTACACCTTGCTCTCTCCTCAAGGCATGCAAAGGGATTGTTCCACATTACACGCACAACTGGCACCGCACTCTCAAACCACGAAGAGAACATGGGCACTTAATAAATGTGGATTTACATTTGAGCCTTATGTCTCTCACCAGCTCAAAATAAAAAATCCTATGGATCCATATTGAGGGTTTGTACAAAATTGTCAATATTCCTCAAAAGAAAAATAAAATATAATGATAATGCAGTTCACAATAATAAATTATAATACACAATAGAAACAAACTATATCATTTCACTTTGGTTTTGTTCAGGTGACTATTCCAGATGAAAACAGAATGAACTTGGATAAATTTTGCATTGAAGAGCACAACCTACAGGCCATCACATATAGTTAATTAAATTTTTAATTTGTATGTCGAGTAGCAAACTAGAGGATTCTGTCTATGTCGAGTGAATATTTCATCCTTACAAACATAGAATTAACCTTCCTTTCTTTAAAAAACATTGTACATGAAGACAAAATTAACAAAATGGGCATATATTTTCAAATTTCAAGGAATAAGAGTGGGGTAAAAGAAAAGAAAAAAACATCCCTATTGACATATACTGTCTGCCTACCTTACTGATTTTATTCCATGGAAGCTCTCTTTTTGTACTACCTCACTGTTCAGCTTACCTACAGTTTTTTATAATATAAATTTACCAGTTGCTATAAAAAAAAATGATGAGTAACACAACAAGCAGGACTTGTGTCATAACAGAGATATTGGTCAGCTTAGACAAGACACACAGTTTATTTATAAAAGGAAAAGATGTGAATTTTAAAGAATATCATAGCTACTACAAATATTTTTTACATTTTCCAGTTGATTTTAAGAGAGAGAGACCGTAAAATGGATCCGGGTTAGAAGCAAAAGGAGCATAAAAGAAACCTTAAAGTAGAAAAGGAGGTGGAGAAATGGTTAGAAACTAGAGGGATCGCACAGGTCTGGAAAATGGCTAGTTGGAGAGGCAATTACCATTGTCAACATGAGAGATCCTAGATCAATAAGGCATAGGAAGAATGCATTTATATAGGCCAAGGGATGAAAGATTTAGTAAATATCCTGAATGCAATAACTAAATAATTCTGTGAGATACACGGCAATATAGTTTTAGATTCTTAGGGCATTCAGTCATGACTACATCAGAATTAAGTGATCTGATCAAGTTTTAGAAGGGTCAGACTGAATCTACACCCCATTACTATAAAAATTCTTGCAAACATGATATAAAAATTCATGCCAAGAGCGGATAATCTTTTTGAAATTTTCCAATTCCAACAACAGAACTTGGCAGAGAATAATAATACTTGCTTGCACGCATTCTCATGTGTATTGTAATATCTAGATCAGGACCACCATTTAGATCCCAATTCACAGCTTCTTCCATAGCATGGTTGGGCGAAATGATGACTTTCATCGGCTCTCCAAATAAATTAGGCCTGGAACTTGGTAGTCTTGGATTTCCAAGAAGCCTTAAAGCAGCATCTCTCATGCCAGGATGTATATTCTTCAAGAAAAACTTAATTGTAGTAGTATCTATGGTACCCTGGAACCAAACAATAGGCTCTTTCCATTCTCTCCAGTCCTCACAGAGAAAACTAGTTCATGTTGGCCTTTGAAAATCATCAATTCTCATAACAAGAGGCCTTTATACTTGCCCGCACAGCCATTCTTCGCCCAAGGTAGCTTTATCTCTTTTAGACTAAATGAATGATCAGGATAAATGATGTATTCCCCAAAGTGGAGTTTTTCCTTGTTTTCACCTAAAATTAAAGATTGGTTCGATAAAAGACTCAATGCAGCTGAAGTTAGTATTTTGTACATCTCGTTGCCAAATCCAGCATCAGATGTTCTCCCAAACACAAAATTGTGTCTGGAAAACTGTTCAGGAGAAATTTCTCGGACTCTTGCTGCACCATGTTGAGCAAAGTGATATTGAATCATTTTTCTTAATCTGAGACTGGCTTCTTCTGTTTGTCCTGAAAAAGAAAAACCCATTCGACCTTGTAGGGCAAGACAAAGTTGATAGTGAGCTTGGTGGGAATCGATCCGGGGACCGTAGGGCGCAGCTTCATGAATGTCAATGGGTCTTCGGAGGCTCCATGTTGGGTGCCACCTTCTTCCAGGCCATTATAAAGTCTTGGTGGGCGGCATTAATAGCAGTAGCTGGGGTATTGTCTGCAAATCCCTGTCTGCCTGCTAATGCTCCACTTCCTCCTACTCTTACAGAGGAGACCGATGGTCTCAACAGAGAACACAATGCTCGACGGCCCAACATGATGATAATTGCTTTCCCACCAGTGCACACGAGGCCGAAGAGAAGTCTAGAAGGATATGAGCACCTTGAGGAGGAGGCACGTGGGCCTCATGTGAGGACCCACGATGCCGATTCCTGTACGTGTAGTTTCACAAGTAGTTTGTTTTATATTATTTTTTTTGTTGTTTATTTTCTTACTATTATTTTAATGATAATAAATTAATTGTTTTAATTTTTATTTTTATTTTTTTTTAATTATAATTATAAAAAAAAAGGGGGGTTCAATTTTTTTTTATTTTATTTAAATTTTAAATAAAAAAAAAATTAAGTTAAATTAATTAAATTTAATTAAGTTAAATTTAATTAAAAAAAAATAATAAGTTAATTAAATTAAATTAAAATTAATTGGGTATTTTGATTTTTTTTTTAAACAAAGAAAAATTTATGGAGTCCATGGGAATTGAACCCCGGACCTCCCCACCGTGCAAAGATTTGACAATGGCTGCCCTACCAACGCGCCATGCGTTGTTTCTTTTACAAATAATTTCACAAATAAATACTTTAATTGTCATACCCAAGACCACATGCCAAGCTATCAAGCGCCTTTTAGAGCCATATAGGTCACATGCCAAGCTATCAAGTGCCAAAGACATAAATGGAGGAGCCCACAAAGGGATGTATGTGCTCAACGCAGCGTCTTAAGAAGAACACTAATGCCGAAAAGTACATAGTGCTGGTGTATGCATATCGACGTAAATTAATAAACATAAGGTCAGGAGTCCTTTTTAATCAAGTTGTAAGCGTAAATTAAAAGGGCTCAGACTAGGAAAAGCGGGAAGGAGGCGGCATATGCACTAGGAGCATAAGCATAGGAAGTGGTGAGTGAGGCACAAGGCTAACGTAGCTATAGGGCAGAAAACCAATAGTTGTTTTCGTAGGGGCGAAGAAACGAAGCTTAGATGCTTAAACCTAACCCTAACCTAGCCAATCCCCTAATGAAGTAATGTCTGTTTACAGACAAGTAAAGAAAACTTACGCCTAACCCTATTTCTAAGTTTAGTAGCACCAATTTGAAACATCCTGGAACTCACCCTGACAACTTTGGTGGATGCAGGACAAAGCATACAGGATGGTCAAGACTCGAGGGAGTCGAGGCAGGGGAGCGTCATCGCAAGCACCGCCAGTGCCACCACCACCATCACCCGAACTAGCCCTCATACTGCACTCATTGGAAGCCATCAACGAGACTTTAAAGGGGCGAAAACCGGCAGGGACTAAAGTGGAACCCCCACCGTCTGGAACGGGTAACCCAGAAGTGTCAAGGGATTCAGGGGGAGGACCTCCACCTGAAGACATCACGCGAGAGTTGCAGAAGATCAAACTTTCGGAGTTTACTCGAGGTCACGCCAGTGAACATGCAGAAGCATGGTTGGAAGGCATGACAAGGTGTTTTGCCTTAAGGGACTATGTGTCCAACTCAAAGGCGAAGATCACCATTTTTCAGTTAAGGGACAGTGCCCTGAACTGGTGGGGTAACCTGGAAAGACAAACTGCACCTTACCCCAAACACAGTATCTTGGGAAATTTTCGAGGAGAGGTTCAGGAGGAAATATCTACCAGCATACTACGAGGAACAACAGGTTGGGGCATTTCAAGCCTTAGTACAGGGAAACAAAACGGTAGAAGAATATGAGATAAGGTTTATGGAACTGATCAAATATGTGTCGTATATGGATAGTGACCAACGATAGGCAGAGCACTTCATCTATGGGTTGAACCCTAAGATAAGAGCTATGGTGAGGATGTGGAAGCTGTCTTCAGTAGCGGAGGTGGTGGAAAATGCGCGTTACGTGGAAGAACATATGAACTTGACTGGGGGTGCAATATCGACATTTACGCATCACCTGGGGTTCGTAGGAAAGGCCTCGTGGACATTTCCTAGGGGAAGGGGCTCAAGGCCACCACCATATGGTAATAGATTTGTGCCAAGGACAGTAGCTGCAGGGATTTCAATGGCAGCAAATGCAACATCTCGATCATCGCAAATGGTGTAGACAGGACCACGACCATCTCAGGGAACAATGAGCAGGGGCAGGGGTTCCAGGGGAAGGAACTCATTTCAAAGACAGACACATAATAATGCACAGGTTAAATCTGGTGTTACCTGTTGGGGGTGCGGGGGACCCCATTATCAGCGTGACTTCCCAAAGTTACAATCAGGGTTCGTGCATAGAGAAGGAAAGGCACTGATGGGGAGAGCAAGTAGCAGCCACCATATTTACGCAATAGTTAATAACCGCCAGGCCGAACATCAATCCACAGTAGTGGAGTCATCAGGTACGCTAAATCATGTCAATGTTAAGATTTTGTTTGATTTTGATGCGACAGATAGTTTCATTTCACCATATGCATTAGAAAAGAGTGGGTTGGCAGCCTACGAGCATGATGACTTTAAACAAGTCGAAATGGCTTCGGGGGAAAAACAAATAGTAGGACCTAGTGTCGATAATTGTATAGTAGACCTAGGAGTGTGTACTACCAGGTTAAAGCTATACGTCACTGCCCTTGGGGCATATGACCTAATCATTGGAATGGATTGGTTAGCAGCTCGTCAATCTTTGGTAGATTGTTTTGCAAAGAGGGTGATTTGTGTCGATGATGAAGGAAGACCAGTAGAAATCCAAGGTGTACAGAGAAAGGTGTCGCTACGCTTTATATCCACTATGAAGGTTAAGCGATGCTTGAGGCAAGGGTGTCAACTTTATGTAGTGGAAGCAGTGAATGAAAGGAAGGGACCCTCATTGGATCAGTATCCGGTATTGTCAAAATTTCAAGATGTTTTCCCGAACGAGTTACCAGGGTTACCTCCTGAGAGGGAGCTTGATTTTACCATTGAACTAAAACCTAGTGCAAAACCAATTTCCAAGACTCCGTATCAGATGACAGCGCCATAACTTTGTGAGTTGCAAATGCAGTTGAAAGAGTTACTAGACTTAGGGCTAATAAGGCCCAGTGTCTCGCCTTGGGGCGCACTGGTAATTTTTGTAAAGAATAAGGATGGATCCTTACGACTGTGTATAGACTATAGGGACTTGAACCATGCTACAATGAAAAATAGGTACCCGATGCTGCGAATAGATGACCTCTTCGATCAGATGAAAGGAGTAGCAGTATTCTCAAAGATCGATCTGCGA
>JASDQU010171684.1:0-18215 GCA_032191745.1 Picea mariana
GGTTTTTTTTTCAGTGTTGTTCTTGTCAAAATGCACCGGTGCGATATTGAAAAACACACACCATTGCATTACTATAATAACAACTCATCGGTGCATTAATATAATAAAAATTCCCTAGAGCTTTATATAATAAAAAAACACCTCGGTGCATTTATAATTATTGCGCACCGGTTCCGTTTTTTCATCATATGCAGAGCATTGATGCTCTTATAATTTCTATGCATCGATTCTTCTTTTTTTTTGTATGAAGCACCAATGTGGTTTAGAATTTGTACACCCTAGTGTATTTAAGTTATAATTATCACTGGTGCAATCAATTTATTCTAAGACCCAATGCGTCTAATATAGCATGCACCCCAGTTCTTGTGTAATTAGTATGTACCATTGTTTGTTTTACCATGTGCATCGAAGGGTAGTGAAATTTCGAATATTCGAGGTGAGATGTCAACACCATTGTTTTTACTAAGCACTCGTGTGTATATTATCGTAAAGGCAATGGTGTATAAATAATAATTAGAACCCCGATGCGTATAATAAACTTAACACACTAGTACGTAAATTATTTTTATTTTCCTGGTGTATATTTTAAACATGAGCATCGTACAATTTTGAAAAGATAGCTATTATTGCATGTTATATCCTTTACTAAATGGTGTGTTTTCTCAATAGTTCCTACCGATGCATTATTATAATTAATGTGCATCGGTGCATATGAATCCTCAATACACATCGATTTCTATATTATGGTACGCACCGTCTAGTGAGTTCAAAAGAATATAGTGCATTGATATGTATATATTTTAATTCGTTGTTGTTTACAAATTTTCGTTTAATCATTTCAAAATAAAATATTTTTTATATTTTTGTTATTACATTTCGATATAATGATTGCATTAATGTGTTATCCAACAAATTACACCTATGTTATTTGTAACAATGTAAATCATCCACATATTAATTATTCAGGAACACAACATTTTACAACATTCGACAATGCAATGAAATAAGAAACCCATTTTATTATATATGAATAAGAGACTCATTTTCATACAAAAGGGGACAATGTAAAGGTCCAGTACAATAATCAAATTTCAACCAATTTGTAATTGTTAGACTTATTGGTAACATATACTCATGTAATTGGGACAATATGTCGAGTACATTAAACAAAATCTTTGATTTTCAAAGACAAATATTCCAAAACATACAACTTGTAGTAACATTCAACTATATTGATTGTCCTTCATGAGTTGAATTATTGACATGCTCGAGATGTGCGGATGCCTCATTTCTTAATCATTTGTAGGTGATATTGTACTTTGGTTTTTTAACATAATGTTTTCTTGATTGTATTTTTTTTTAATATGTTTCGCTCCTTCATCTTCCATCTACAAACATAGAAATAAATTGTAATAAGTATATCTATGTATATATAGTAGAATATATATGATTCTGTAAATAAAAATACATACCTTAGCACCAAGTATTTCATAAACAATACACATTCTTTCGAAGCCTTGCTTCATGAATTCTCTCAAAATATGTTCTATTGTCTGCATTCCATACTTTGTTTCCTACATGTTTAATACAACATGACAAAGCACAGTCGATATAATCAATACAAAGTTTTCTTGTTTTTTTCATTAATTATAAAACAAGGGAAGTTAAACAACAAAACTACTTACAAATTTTTCAATTGAACTTTCATTCTTCAACATATACTCACAACCCATACTTAACCCAATGCTAATCAATTCATGGGTTGGCTCCTCTTTGTATGTTAGCACCTACTAGAAGACGTCCATGGACACGAGTAAATTAATTATTTAAATATAAAGATCACAACAAACATGAAATCTTAAGAAAGGATGAAAACATAAATACTCACAAAGTTTACGACCAACCCTTTTATTCCTCATCATCCTATCTTGTGTGTTGAATGGATTATATTTGTTTTTCTTTTCTGCAACAAAACAATTGAAAATCATTATTTCACACGATACTTAAATTCGATGTACATAAAAGAATAAATAAATGATTACATACCTTTGATGCACATTGTTGTTGGGATGACTCCTCATACGATGCAATTATGTTCATTTATTTTACCATATCCTTCACACTTTTTTGGACATCCCTACTAACATGTCTTGGATTTCCCCTTGTTTGTACCTTGGAATTTTCAAAATCTCCTTGAAAAATAAAAACCTAGGAATCATCAAATATAAAAAACACTTAATTTAAAAAAAGGATCCCGGTGGATATAGTAACCTAATCTGCATCGGGGCATCAAACATATTTATATGCATCGATGCATCAACCATACATATATGCACCGGTATAGTCTAACAGTTTCGTTGTGAAAATGAAAATGTTTTACAAATTTTTATATTCAATCGGTGCTTTACGAATTAAGAAAAGAATGGTTTCCTAAGTATTGTTTATTACGAGTCCTCGAGGTGTAGAATAGACGGTGAAGAAGTGTTATGTTACGGCACTCCGTGTTGAGAAGTCATCGGTTCAAAAACTCTGGGGACACGAAAAAATCTAGCCATGTTAAGGGTTGGTATGGCTCAGGCTGGGTGCAATCCCAGGGTGATTTTGATGGCTTAGATGCCCTTGAGTCACAGTTTCTCAAGCCACGGGCTAGTCTCGCAAGTCATGGAAAAACTAGAAAACAAAAAAAAGGTATTGTTTATTATGCACCGTCGAGCTATGAAAAAATTTAAGACATGGAGATTTCCATATAAAAGCAATATTTTTTCCATTTTAAACTCTACGGTGTGCTTTGTAAACAATGTACCCTAGTGTGTATTGGTTATAGTGTCATTTTCCACTACATTATGTTACATCCCTTTCCCTGCTTGCAGAACTTAAATCCCCTTTTTCCTCCTCAAAAAATTATTTAAAAACCCCATTTATCAAAGTGTATGTGAATTTCCTTAAAGAAACTCGTGTACATATGTTGGTTCCTTGTTAGTAACCCACATACATGTTAATTTTGGCTCAAAAAAATATAATCCCAAAATTTCAGGTGGATTTTATGGGTTTTTCCATTCCCTAACTTCCTAAAGCTCGTACATAACGACTCCAACCATCAAAATGGAGTATAAAAGAGATCCTTGGGGTGGAGGAAAAACATAGTTAAGAAATGCAACATTATGCTAGAATTTTGAAGATTATTTTGCAAGTGCCCTTTTTCCCTAGTGTCTGAGATTGTCCCCTATGCCTAAAAACCCTCATTTACATCATTTTCATTCTCCTTATCTTGTTAGGAAGAACAACTTTGTCTTCCTTGGACCTGTTAAAGTGAAAAGTGTTGGAGGCACTCCTATACATATTCAACCTTGGGTGGAGGAACTTGGAGCCTAGTTTTAGGATTGTGCTGCAGTGGTTACAGTTTGTAACCAACCCCTTTTGTTGTTATCAATAAAGGATCTCTCATTCTCATCCATATTTTTTTTTATTCATGTTTTGTATAACATTATATGTATCTTGTTTTGAATATAACATCCCAATTGAATTAGTTATATTTAGTTAGTTAGCAGGTAACTACCTATTTGCCGTTGCATAGTTCTTTGTTTGCATGATTTTTAGAGGGTTGTATTGAAGGAGCTCTAGAGCGAAGACCTTAAATGAGATCTACTTCAAACGTAGGATTCCACGTATACTTTCCTTCATATCTTCCAAAAGTTAGTTATTTCAAGTAGTGATCTTTAATTAACTTTCTAATTAGAGTCTAAAAGAAGTTTCCTTGGGTTTTGATCTATTGTGGTTCTGACCCTGAAACCATAGGACATAAATTTCCGTAACAGAATTGGAAACTTCGTTGGGGATTCTCCCTTTTTGGGTATTTAAGGGTGCTTGTTGGTTGCATTTATTTTGAATCTTTTTTTTTGTTTTGAACCTTGGTTTAGTAATCTCTTGATTTTTCTGATCTTTTATGAGTCTTCCAGCCCTCCTCCCTCAAGTTTTAGGGATTTTTATTGGGTGTATGTGGGTTTATTTGAGTATAGTCGCATACATATGAGACTTTTATTAAAAAAAGTTACTTACATGAGCTTATTTACGTGACCTACTGTGGAGAGAGTCACGTACAACCCTTAAAAGGTGATATTTTCACTATTTTTCATCCTTTGTTGGCCCTGTTTTGGTTGTTTGAGGGGTCAATTGGACTTCGTTTTGAATAAAAACAAAATTGGGAGTTTGTAGGTGGATAAAGTATCATATTTGAAGAGAAAAATAAACATTTGGATGTTTTTTTTCCTTCTTTTGATCTCTTCGATTGTGCTTCTATAAGACTAGTCTTGTTCTCAAGATCTCGGTTTTCTGGACTCTGTTGTGGTCATTTTTGAAACTTGAGTTTGATACTTCTCTTTTGTACTTTCCTTGGATTTTTCAAACATAAAAAAACAAAATTTTCTTTATTTTAGAACATTTTGTTAGTTTTTTCTTTGGTAGAAAGAAGAAAAAATGAAAAAACCCTACTTTGTTGCTAGTTAGGTTTCTTTATTTATGTTTCTTTGTTTTGCTTTATATTTGAAAAAGAAAAAGATATTAGCATAGGATTTTGTTTTCTTCTCATATTCAAGTCATTAACAAGAAAAAGAAAAAAGAACATCCTCTATATTTCTTCTTTTGATTTTCTCAAAGTTTGCATTGCGCATTTCAGATTAGAAAGAGAAAAGATTGATTTTCAAGGTTTGAAAGATTGTCCATGCATTTTTCTTTTTTCAAACTCTTTTTCGTTGAATAATTAATGTAAAGTTTTATTTTCCAATGTTCTTGTAAGTTTAATTTTTGCAAGAGTCTCAAACAACATTAGTTGCACTTATGTACCCTTTGAGTAAGAACAACCACTAAAATGAATGCTAATTAAAAATTAACTAGACTTTGTTTCTAGAGTTCCAAGTTTAGGGTTAGTGCCTTGGGTTAGGATTGGAGAGATAACTCTCCAAGGCCGGTAAACAAACATAAGATGCGAAGCTAGGGAGATTTCAAACCAAACTGTCGTATAAGTATATCTGGGAAGCTCCTCTAACACAAGATTCAAACATGAGGTCACGAAAAGGAGAATCGAGGAGATAACCCCTCCGAAGATTAATTGGGTGTAGTTGAGAGATAATATATTGGGGGTTTTGTCAATGTGCTTACCTCCGTAAGAGGTGGTGATTTCAAGGCTTCGAGCTTAGTTACCCTGCCCATATGTTTGATCCCTACTATCGACAATACCCCTGGATGCTAACTTTGAGTTGGAGACCTTAGTTAATTTTCATAGGGATCTCAGAGGTGACTATGGGGGGGTTTCCCATGGTACCTGGGGAAGATTTTGTATCACACTTTTTAGTATCGTTGGAGGGTGCCCTACAAAGCGTGGGTGCTTGCAACAAATAAGGATGGTCAGTGGAGGTCAGGATAACTACTTTTCACTCCTTTATTCATCGGTCTTGGGGCTTAATCAACCTATTTCGATATYTGGAAGGTTCATTTCCACTTTTTTATTTCTTTGGACGCAAGACCTTATCCACTGGGTTGAAGTGTTGGAGAATTTGTTTGTTTGCGATGTTTCTCTTAGGAATKTTTAGTGGAGTGTTTCTTTTTATAGTTGGCCTTAGGTTGTGTCAGTATCACAACTTTTGGATCATTGATTCAGGGTGGTTGACCAATCTCTYCGCTGGTCGGAAAGGRCCCCTGGTATTTCTCTTGAAAGCATGGAGCCACCTCCTAGAAGGCATAGGATTTTATWCCACTGCTTCACCAATGTTAGTGTGTGAGACTTTTTCGGACATGAACAATCCCACAAGAAATGACCCTATGCATAAGAATGTCATGGACAAATTTCTTGAGGATACCAACCAAGGGACCCATACCCAAGGGGATTCTCGTGCTTTTCCATTCTTTGGAAATGTTGGTGCCCCTTGATGGCCACTTTGAACATTCTTGGGATGAATGTTGGACTACCGGTTTGGTTGTGGACCACTATGAATGTCATGAATGCTCTCGATGCTTCTCAGATAAGGACCTTATGTCATGGGCATCATATGGATGTTGGTCCTTTACCTTCTGCATCTATGGAGTCTACTCCTTCTCCTTATCACTCTTCTAGTGAAAGTATTGCTAATAGTAACCAGAAGTCTAAAAGGAATAGGAAGGGAAAGGGTAAGAATAAGAAGTTACCAACCTCTACTATTCATGTTGGAGGCCTATAGGCTATCACCAGCCTCTGCTAGTCATAATCAAGGTAAGAAACCAACCTCTATGAGTCATGCTAGGAACAAAAGTCCAGTCACTGCTAATCATATTGGCATAGAGTCACCAACCTCTGCGAGTCATGTTAGAGTTTTGTCACCAACCTTTGCTAGTCATGTTGGAAACATGCAACCAGCGTTTTCTAGTCATGTTGGGGGCACACAACCATCCTCTATGAGTCATGCTAGGAGTGAGAGCCTAGTCTCTGCAAGTCATTTTCGAGATATGTCAACAACCTCTATGAGTCATGTTGAAGATAAGAAACCATCCATTGTAAGTCATGTTGGGGGCACGAGTCTAGTCACTACTAGTCGTTCTGGACAAACGTCACCAACCTCTACAAGTCACTTTGGAGATCAGCACCCAGCCACTGCAAGTCATGTTGGAGGCATTGATATTGTTGAGAAACCTAGACAAATAGGATGTAAGCCCAAGTTCCCTTATAATCTTTGTGAGGAAGATAACCTTACTCATTTTTTCCCTACTATTCCAGTGGTATGAAGAGCATGGTCCTTGTCTAAAGGCCCTTCTATTTATGAGTCATTTTCGGTTTCCCAACAACCTATTCAACCAATGGTTGAAGAAGTGGTCATGCCAACACAATATTTGGTCAATCCCACTCTTCTCTTGGAGAGTGAAAAGTATAAGGAAGTGATCTCTTCGATGCAATTTTCAGTCGATCCCACTCTTCTTTTCGGGAGTGATGCGTCTTTTGACCATGTCCTTAGCATTTCTAGTTCAGTACCTTCTAAACAAGGGGGCATGCCACTCTTTTCAAGTCCACTCCCTCCAAGTCCTAGGATGGTTTATTTTGATTGGAATGTTCTTGTTGAGCCTCACCTTCCTTCTTATGCACCTTTCCAGATAGTGGCTGGAGTTAATTCAACAGAAATTTACCAATGTATTGTGGATGAAGGATCATCTGCAAGTATTTTACCCTCCTCAGCTTGGAAAGCTTTGGGTTCTCCCAAGCTTGTGTCAGCTACCAATGAGTTGTTGGCTTTCGACAGAAGACCTAGTGAATGTTTGGGTTTTCTTCCTCAATTACCTATCACGTTAGGTGGGAATATTGTCCTTGTCAATATTTTAGTGGTGTCAGGCCCTTTGGATTTTAATATCCTTCTTGGGTGTGATTATGTATATGAGATGAATTTTGTGGTGTCTATGCTCTTTTTTGTGATGCATTTCCCTCACAATGAAAGAATTGTCACTATTGAACAACTTTCATCTGATAATCCCCATCATATTTCAGCTATAGTTCAAGTTTCCCCTTTGTATGTTCCTAGTTTTTTAATAGACTCTTCCCTGCCACGGGTGAATTATGTGGCATCTTATCCTCGGTGTTCAATTATGTTGATTAAGGTTGGTTGTCATTGATGTCAACCCTTGAAGAAATTCCAGTAGTGAATTCCAGTAGCACAAAGGTTTGGGTAATGGACCCAAGGTTGTTTCATGTATAATGGTATGAATTTTAATATATTTGAAGGTAATACTATTCTATATGGATAGTACATGTCATGCCATTTCTGGTGGTATGTGGAAGGTCACATAAATCCTCACGGTTTGAGAGTTATGGCCTTATGAAGTTGGAGGACCCTCATATGTTGGCTTGAAGCCCCAAAAGGTCAAAGAAGTCAAAGAGATTGCAAAGAAGAAATTATTATTTAAATGATAAAGTAAAGTGACAAAGTCAAGAAGGATTATTTAAATAATAAAGTGAAGTGACAAAATCAAAGAAGATTATTTAAATGATAAAGTGAGGTGACAAAGTCATGGAAGAATATTTAAATGATAAAGTAATGGAGAACTTTCTAATTATGGAAAGTGTTTAACCCTAAAAATGAGGAAAATAGGTTAAGTGACCTAGAAATGGGGTAAGTGACCTAGAAATGGGTTAAGTGACCTAGAAGATGGAGAGTATAAATAAGAGGCAAGACTCTCTCATTTTATATCACCCTTGAGCATATTGAATATCTATAGGTGACTGAGGTAACCAAAGGATATTTAAGCCCAATTTCAGAGGGATGATGAAGAAAATAAGGCCGAAATTCAAGGGAGGATAAATTCTTTTGATGATGCTTTCTAAGGTATGTTATTTACAAGTCATCTCACCATTTTCGCAATAACTTTTTTTCTAGGATGATTATGACCGTGAAATTGATATTCCATTGAGGAAACATATCCAAGTATTTGTGGTAAAAAATTCAGCTTGTGGGTCATTGTATTTTTGGAGTTACACTCCGTGGAAAATAGGATTTGTGGCTAGTCCTAAAACTAGTCTAAAACAGGTGTTTTGGGTAAAAACGTCATAACTTCTTAATAAAAGATCCACATTCAATAAGACAAAATGTGTTGGTTATATTAAAGTTTTTAGTATGTTGTGTAACATTTTCAAATCCATTCAACAAAAATTATGTGCAGGGCACTCTCTACAAGGTCACTCTCTAGAATAAGACAGAATTCAGCAAGGTATGCCATTTTGCTATAACTCCTTTTTTGAGAGGTTCCAAGTAATGAAAGTTGGAGGAATTGCATAAAAAAAACTGAATAACATTGTGTACTACTTTCAGATCTTTATTCATTATAGGTACATAGTTATGATTATTTCAATTTATGGTTGTTGACTAATCCCAAACTAGTCATGTGAGACTAAAGAAAAGGTTGATGAAAATGCTAGTCTCTTGTTGTGAAAGTTAAGGAAGGTTTGTAGGTATGTGATAATATATACCAAGTCTATTACAGAGTTACAAATCATATTTGGATGATGAAATTGATTAGGTCTTTTGGTTAAGGTACATGTTGGGTACATGGTTGACACAAGCAGTTGATGAGTTGGCACATACATGAGGTGTATAGTTGATGATGTTGGTACATATTGATGAGTCATAGTTGATGAGTAGTTGACACGGGATTGGTACATACTTGGTACATGGTTGTATGCACTTGTTTATGGTACAGGTTGATTACAGGTTGGTGCATGGTTGATGCACTTGTTTATGGTACAGGTTGATTACAGGTTGAGGTATAGGTTGATGCATGGTTGGTGCATGGTTGAGGTTTATTGGTATAGGTTTACAGCGGTATATCTCACAGCGATAGTGTGACAATGGTTCCATCATTTTGCTTCTACTTTAGGGTAGTTGGACGAGGCAAGGACAAGTGGTTGTAGCCGAAGAACATAGGGGGTTGTAGCCTCCTTCCGGTTGTAGCCAAAGAATAGGGGAGTTGGAGCTTCCTTCAGGTTGTAGCCTGAGAAACAAGGGGGTTGGAGCCACCTTCCAGTTGCAGCTAGAAAACAAAGGAATTTGGTGCTTCTAATGAATGTAATTCTTCAAGACATATAAGAAAAATCATTTTGTGGTTTTCTCCCGCTTTGGATTTCCATGTAAAACACGGGTGTACTATGTATGTGTATGATTGTTAATTTCTTATTTACTCTAAAGTTATTGGATGATAATGCTACATTGATATAACACTTGGATTATATGTTTAAAAAGGATTAAATTGTTCTATTATTGATTCACCCCCCTTCTCAGTAATCCAAAAAATCGCTCCTGAGAAGGATCATTTACAGTTATGCTTGCCTTATCGAGAAAAGGTCTCGACAATTGATCATGTGTTTTATCCAATGGGGGCATGGGAGCCCTTGCTTCCCCCTATTGGCCTAAGTAATATGGTGTTTCCTCTTGAGTATTATCTTACTGATTGTGAGGCGTCGAGCCCTGGTATTTGTGTGTTGTTGAGCCCCACTTTCATGGATGTTGAGTTGCCTTTAGATGAGGCTATCCTTGAAGCTATGATTATGGATTTTCAAACTCTTCGTGAAATGGAAACTTTACATGTTTGTTACCAAAGAATCCCTTGGCTTGAGCCTAGTACTGGGCTCTACCTGGAGCACTACGATGCATAAGCCGTAAGTTTGTGCATTGCTATATACATATTGTACTTTTAGGGTTTCTTGTTTTCAAGTTGTGTATCCCATAACACTTTTTTTTATCAGAGGTTTCTATATTAGACTTATTAACTTCTGTGTGAGTGTTTTTGGTCTTATATACAGGACTTTGAAGACATTTTTCTTTGGTACCTTTTCTTTCATGTCGATCTGCTCTGACAGGTAATGATCTTGAAAATGGCATATAGGTTAGATTTCCATCTTCATGTATTCTTGCATTATCTGTTTCATGTTTCATTTTACCTTAGGATCGACCCCACTAGGTTGTGACACAGAACCTTATTTATTATTTAGAAGTGTTGTAATTCACATGGTAGAGCCTATCGTTCATGGGTGCCCTAGTTAGAACCTTGTTCGTAGTTTGGCACCCATGCTAAAATACTTTCATAGGCTCAAGAGCCCTATTTATTCTCACCATGACTTTGCATTGAAGCCTCATATCTTCTTCTCATTCTTATTTTGGATAATACCCTATGGGGATCCCTCATTTGTGTGTTAAGTTGTGTCTGCATAGCATATTGACCACTTTTACTTTTCGGGCCTAATGTTAGCTTCATATTGATGTTGTATAATCCAATTGTATGCATTCTCAAATAGTCACAAACCCTACAATTTTTTTCTTTTGTGACTTGACACCTTATCCCTGGAGGAAAATTCCCTCAAGCATCCATATCCTGCACACTTTTCCTTGCATTGGGCATAGATATGTTCATTGCACTTGGAACTAGTTTTCTCGCCTACGATGCTCATTTCCTCCATTGTACTATAACATTCTTTTATTCTTTTTCAGGCTTTATAATATGAAAAAGACAAAAAAAAAAAAAAAAAAAAAGGATGGGAATGAGTTATGTTCTTTATATGGCATCTACTTGTGTCTCCCTTGAGCAGAGAACAATCTCATGAGTCATTATCTCATCAGTATGGGTTTAGTATTGCTTTTGGAACCCTTACTCATCATTGAGTTGAATCTCCTCTGACTAGTTATTCTTCCAGTCATATGGAGCATTTGTTGACACCTCTTATGTCATAGATGTATCCTAGTTTATAGTCCATGCTGCCTAAATAACATTTTGTGTCATGTCTATGTTCAAGTGAAGTCAACCTATGTCGGACATTTTGTAGAAACCTTGTCTTTCCAAGTCGACCTTCTGGTGTCAGTCAAATATTTCTCAATTTCACAAGTATATTTGTATCTCACTTGTGATAGTATAGAAGGTCCCCATTGACTTCTTGATGGAAGGTCTACTCTTATCTACTATGACCCATTTCTCTGAGAGCATGACCTAGAGTTGCACCCTAGACATATTTCCATTATTGATAGGTGACCTTGCACTTAACATATGACAAACCATCATTGGTCGTTGACTAAGCAGTTTCCCTTGTGTTCGACGTCAAAAACCATCATCACACATAGGGATTTGTGCAGTACCTTGGTTTCCATTTGAATCCATTGGTGGATTCCTCGTCTTTTTCAGTAGTCTACATCATTGGCTATTATTCATAGATTCTTTGTTGTGCACTATTCCATCTATTCCATGTTGGAGTCGTACCTTGGTGTGGTTCTTACAATATTTTCATCTGATTCCTTCCAAAATATTTCGCCTTCTGCTAATCCTCGAAGTAGAGGATGGAGGATGCCTTAATGCCTTCTGTCCAACGGATCTCTTCCTATCAATTTCAACACATATTTATCTAGGACAAGGATTTAGAGTTTTTATTAGTACCTTGGGGCTTGTAGTCATCAGTGGTAGGTTCCCTCACTATTGAAAGTGGGAATACATTAATGTCCCATGTTCGATAGATTCTATCTGGTGTTCGACATCAACTCCTTTATTCATACTTGTTATATTGTACTAGGTACCTTGACACCCATTTTCATCATTGGTGGGTTGTCTCACTTTTATTAATGGTGTATATCAATGACCAGTAATCAAATGGTGTATCACTTTGTTCAACTTCAACTCATTTATTCACATAGTGCAGACCTGTACCATGGTGGTCGGATTGAAGACTCCGGGTGAAGTAATAGCAACACCTCTTTTGTGTTCCTACTGGACTTATATTGATTGTACCACCCTCAGTGACACTATTACTTGTAAAGGATCGATTTTTTCACTTCATTGGATCCAGATATCATATGTATTGATCCCAAGACATAGCTCTATTGTGTATCTATTCGTGGCTATGATCTACATTTGAATGTATCCACTGTGTATTTCCTTATGGCCATGATTGTTTCTTTTATATATCACATGTATCCACCGTGTATAGTTTTCATGCCCATGGAAATCATTTATATTTCTATCATTCATGGATCCGTAGTGTACTTGATTGACGACCATGCTTACATCACACTCAAGCATAGGAATGTCTAACTTGAGAAGATAGTATCTTACTTGTTTATGTTGTAGGTACTATTCTGGGATTGGTCTTCAACTACTCCTACCCAATGGCCCCTCCATTATCTCATAACTTTTGTAATGTATTTCAGCCATCAGTTTCCCTTCTAACCTCACACATTAGGGGGGATCTATTATAGCATCATTTTCCACTACACTATGTTACATCCCTTTCCCTTCTTACATGACTTAAATCCCCTTTTTCCTCAACAAAAAATTATTTAAAAACCCCATTTATCAAAATGTATGTGACTTTCCTTAAAACAACTCACGTACGTACATGGGTTCCCTGTTAGCAACTCACGTACATTTTAATTTTGGATCAAAAAATATAATCCCAACATTTTGGGAGGATTTTACAAGTTTTTTTTTTCCCTGACTTCCTAAATCACATACATAACGACTCCAACCATCAAAATGGATTTAAGAAATGCACCATTTTGCTGGAATTTTGAATATTATCCCGCAAGTGCTCTATTTCCCCGGTGTCTGAGATTATCCCCTCTACCTGGAAACCCTCATTTCTAGAATTTTCATTCTCCTTATCTTGTCAGGAAGAACAGCTTTGTCTTCCTTGGACAAAGGTGTAGAGTGTTGGAGGCACTCCTATAGATCTTCAACCTTGGGTGGAGGAACTTGGAGCCTAGTTTCAGGACCGTGCCACAGTGGTTACAAGTTGTAACCAACGCCTTTTTGTTGTTATCAATGAAGGATCTCTCATTCTCGTCCACATTTTTTGTTGATTCATGTTTTGTACAATATTATATGTATATTGTTTTGAATCTAACATCCAAATTGAATTAGTTATATTTAGTTAGTTAAAATGTAACTACCTATTTGCAGTTGCATACTTCTTTGTTTGCGGGATTTTCAGAGGATTGTCTTGAAGGAGTTATGGAGCGAAAGACCTTAAACACGATCTACTTCAAACATAAGATTCTAGCTATGTTTTCCTTCATAACTTTTGAAAGTTAGTTATTGCAAGTAGTTATCTTTAATTAACTTTCTAATTAGAGTCTAAGAGAAGTTTCTTTGGGTTCTGATTTGTTGTGGTTCTGACCCAAAAACCATAGGACATAAATTTTTGTAACAATATCTAGGTTAAATACGCACCACCCACAGCGAAAAGGATTTTTAAAATTATTTATAATTTAAATTAAGTGGTGATCTTTACAAACAATTACGCATTGGTGCTCTTTCTAGGTATAGAGTGCACAAGTCATTGCGAAGACATTTTGAAAAAAAAAAATGGCAGCGACATGATGGTTTGGGATCCAATGCAATAAGCGGTTTCATTGCAATGGATATCAAAACGTCCATATATAAATAAACAAACCCTATAACAAAAATTTTCTTAAACAAAATTCTTCTTATGAAATATAAAAAGAGAAAGCAAAAAACAATGAGGAAATTAGGGCTTCCAATACTAAAGGTAACTATGAAACCCTTTTTTTTGTTTGGGAATGCACTGAAAATTGTTTGAATCAAATAGAAGAATGATTAAGATGATTAGCAGAATGGAATCATATACCTAAAATTTCTCCTCTATATATGTCTATGTAATCTACAGTTATCCCCTCGAAATTGTCTCTTCAAAAAAATCCACCCACTCAAAAGTCATTGCCAATAAATCTATGTTGCACAAATCTCCTTTCTGAATTTTGGAAAACAAATAAAAGAATGAATAGGGTTTTCCTTTATAAACACAAAAACTCAAATTCTCGCTCATTTTTTCGTTGTATATTTTTGCACATTGATGATAAATGCGTGCACTATTTTTTTTTAGAAAGTTACATTTTCGGTGCGCAATACCATGAGTAGTGCACCGATGCGGTGTGTATGTATAACGCATCGATTTATTTTCGTAAAAAATTTCAAAGTATTGATAGTAAGCGCACATTATTTTTCTAACTTGTTTTAGTCGGTGCACTATCTAGTTCAAAACACACGGGTGCAATGTGTAATTAATAACGTACCGAAGCAATGTGTAATTAATAACATACCGTAAGATAGTCAAATTCGCATAATGAAAATGCAAACATACGCATTAAAAAATTTTGAAGGTTTTTCTTTGCAGAGGCAATAACAGAGGTCAGTATTTGGTGCTTCTCTCAATTAAATTCACCAAGGTGTTTGGTTTATCCATATGCAACGATGCGTCTTTATATGATGAAGTGCATTGTCAAGTTATAAAAGTTATTAGAAGTTATTTTTGAAATTAGGTTGTTGTATGCTACTCAAGATGACAATTTTAGCTCAAATGCAGGAAAAAAGGAATTATAATATCAAATGGCCAATTCATCAGATTCTAGCTCATTTTGTATCTTTGGAAGTCCTTCAAGATATCTCACGATGATTGTAGTACGTCTAAATTTTATTGATAATTCATGTATCTCATTGAATTTATGTTATGTATGCAGGTGTAGTTTAATAATTGTTATTTCCATAGTCTGAAAATTCTGCAAGCTCTTATGAGGAGAAATATACTGCAAGCATATGTTTGATGAAAATGGACAACTTATTTACCCTGTCAATCCTAACATGCCATATTACAGCGACCAACTTGGGTCAATGGTATTACATCATGAATTGTATCTCTTTTATGTAGACAACCCCGTAGGGCGCAAGAAAAAGATGATTGAGTAATTCTATTTTTGGATTTTCAATTGAACTAATGTAAAGTATTGCTTGATTCAACATCTATTTTATAAATGGGTTGGTTTCATGTTTATTATTGGGAAAAAAAATTCCATGATTCTAATAAGTGTTTGGTATAATTTTTGAACATATTAAAAGCATTGTGTTACTAATATTATCGATGTAATGTTCAATATTTTTACAATCAATATTTTGATGACAAGTGACCTATCCACCATATACCATTGCACTCCACTATGATTTCAAGTCTTAATATTTCTGCTAAAAGAAAACAACTCGAAGAGGAAGCATACCGAGAATGGTTGAAACAACCACCTATTCAATTCCCACTATGTCCTGAGTCACCAATTGAAAACCTTGACAGTAACACTAGTTCTTCACATGTTGGGGATGACGGCAATGATATATAGGTTGGTATGGATGATTTATTGTGGGACACCCAAGCCATGGAGGGAATGTTGTTAGATACATTCTAGCAAAATGAACTAGGGAATGACATTGATGTCGTAGATACCTTCTACGAAAGCTTGAAATTTTCTTCCACCACCCCACTATTTGGTCAAGTACATGGGTCTACAAGGTCTACCTAGCTAGGGACAAAAATGTTACTGTACAATATGAAATTAATGTATGGTATGTCACACGTGTGTTTCTCGACACTTTTTAGGTAACTAACCATTAATTCCCCTAAAGTTTTAAGGAATCTTGTCACACAATTAAGGAAGAAAAGGGTTGATTTTTTTCATGCTTAATGACAATGTACATTTATATTTCCCACTAATTACAGGTTACTCAAATCTAAGGTGCTTCCAAATGATAATCTCTTGCCCGATTGTTGTGCAGAGGAAAAGCAAATGCTGAAAATGTTGGGCTTTGAGTACATATCATACCACACATGTTTGAATGATTGCATTCTAATACAGAAATGAATATGCAAACAAAAATATAAGTCCATAATGTGGGCACGACAGGTACCATAAATAAATAAGAAACAAGGGTAAGGCACATGGTCCTCCTCATAAGATATTGAGGCACATGCCTATAATTCCAAGGATGAAAAGTCTCTTTTGTTGCAAACAATTAGCCATGTTGCAGGGGTGGAATTCATCACATAGAAGTGAGCCAAGAGTTATGTGAATTCTAGTAGGTTCAATATCCATGAAGCATATAGAGGATACATGGCCTAATAAATTCAAGGATGAAATATGGATCCTCTGATTGATCGTAGATATGGATGGAGTTAAGCCGTATTCCCTCCAAAACACCAAATACTTTTTTTTTCCAATGGTAGTGATTAATAACAATATCCCCCATGGTTTTCCATGAAGAATGAACACCTTACAATGTCTCTTATAGTCCTAGGTAGAAGATAAGTGAAGTGAATGCATGTCCACCTCCAACCATTGATCGATGAATTTAAGCAATTATGGGAAGGGATACATGTATATGATGTATCAAGACCCATCCCAATGGAGAGGTCTTTTATATTATATGTRCATACATGTGTGTACACCATGCATGATTATCTAGGACTAGGAGTTTKCTCTAGTAAGCATGTTCATTGATTTGTTTATATCTGTAATTTTATTTTTCATACTTCATTTGGTGCAACTATATTTTTGACACTAACATGCTATGTATACGATAACATCACGGGTCTTGTAATAAAAGGGTAACATGGATGTAAATKTTGTGGAMCTTCTATAAAGGCTAGTGTTCCAACCACCTACGAAAGTCGGTGTACGATTGTTCGAGGGTATTCCTCCTAAAATACCACCCTTATAGAAGAGATGCATCTTCTTTAAATGGTAAACTAAAAAGAACCCAGAGACCTRAAATAATGACACCAACAGATTGGAATAGGGCATATGCCAYAGAGAAGGAGAAGGAAATGACAGAATTGGTTRATTCAAATGGGGAACCTATGTTCGATGAGCCTACATTTTTTGACACCTATGTTGAGAAAATTCCCATTGGGATGAAAATGAAATATGTATTTTATGAGCTTTCATATTGGGAGAATATTAAGATTGGCCACTTACTAGATCTCATGCATATATTCAAAATCGTTTCATCTTCTTTATGGAGGCACATATCATGGAATAAAAGTGACACATTGGTTGTAAGGAGAGATAGTATTACCTCAAATATTATAACGAGACATTGGCCAAGAAATGAGACTAGAGGAGAGGTTGGTCCCTCTTGGTGTAACACACCCGACCCCTAAGTTTCCTTTCTAGGGATGGAGCATCAAACTTTTTCTTACTCTAATCATATCGAATCATCTCTCCAAGGTCTTCATCCTCTTCTACTCTCCCGTAAATTTCTAACGAATGTTATCAGGCTCTAATCCGACCTCTGGTTTGCAAGATATGGTCTCTCGAAGTTCTTCGGGCGTTATTAGTTGAGGCCCATGTGGTGCCCACATCACTCCACCTCATTAGTAACATCCCCAAGTTCCTATATCCACGGGGAATGTTCATCCATCATCCAATCCAACATCAGGACATGGCCTTCTTTTAACGCATGAGCTAGAGGGAAGTTTGGCGCTTCGACGTTGATCGCTCCTTTTCCTTTTTGCACGCATGTCCTTTAGAGTCCTGACTTCCCAAACTCCCTAAGGGTCCAGAATCTCTCCACGTGGCTCCGAATTTCAGGATTTTCAACTTACCCATTACCCTACATACCAAACCCCCAGAATCCTGAACAGTCCACCCTTGCATGTGGTGACGTACTAGATGCGGAGGTAAGTATGTTCTGGACTAGCAAGGTTAAGTGGGTGCCATTTTGATTAGTTTTTGTCATATTGTCTCTCATGCACTTTAGATCCTATTTGTTTGTAACTTGAGCACACACTCTTTTGATTCTTTCATTATTTAAGAAATGTAAAAAAAACAAAAAACAAATCATAGAAAAACAAAAATAGGGAGAAAGAGAGGAACTATTGTGCATTTGGG
>JASDQU010171685.1:0-21057 GCA_032191745.1 Picea mariana
TCACCCTGTGAGTGGTGACACGTGTCACCTTGCTATTGGCCCGACCACCTGCCAAAAGTGCCAAATCAGCATGCCACGTGGCACTCCCTGATGCTGCCACGTGTCCCATGTACGGACCTGCCACGTCATGCCACGTGTCAAACGCCGATTGGTCCACGTCATCGTACGGCTGCCATGTCAAAGCTGACGTCAGCGTGCCATGTGTCACCCTGTGAGTGGTGACACGTGTCACCTTTTTATTGGCCGATCGTACACCCAAAGTTCCATTTCTGCCTGCCACGTGTCATCATCCTGCGCTGCCACGTCACTGTATGGAATGCCACATGTTGTCATCTGAAACTGCCACGTGTCCTATACGGACATGCCACGTCATCACTGTACGGAATGACACGTGTCTGTACGGACTGTACGGATAGGTACAGTCAGCATCCCAAAATTTGCCTGTTTGGCTTTTCGGACAGAAGGCGATATCTTCCTCATACGGACTCTGTTTGCGATAAAAATTATACCACCGGAATCAGGAAGACGAGACGGACGCAATGGCACAGGTTTCATCGCATTCCGAGAACTTTCATTTTTGAGCATTTTTAAGCCCTATCAGGCTTCTGGATCTATTTTCAGATCAATAGAGGACATGGAATGTGTTCACTATGCAAGTGTTGTTGGTAGTATAATGTATGCAATGGTCTGCACTCGACCAAACATTTCCCATTCAGTGGGAGTGTTGAGAAAATACATGTCGACACCTGGAAATGAGAACTAGACAATTTTCAAGAGAGTATTCAAGTATTTGTGTGGCTAAAAAGGTTATGCTATATTCTATCAAGGAAAACATGGAGGTGACAGTGAATTAAATGTACATGCATTTTTCGATGCAGAATAGGCTAGAGATATGGATCGACGAAGGTCAACCAATGGATATGTGTTCAAGATGTTTGGTGGAGAAATCAACTGGATGAATAAGCAACATGAGGTTGTATCCTTGTCAACAACAGAAGATGAAAACATGGAAGCCACTCATGGAAGTAAAGAAGTAGTATGGAGGCAAAGGATGTGTTTAGAAATCCAGTCTGAGCAGAAATATATGGAGATAGGTTGCGACATCCAAATCACAATATTCCTGGAAAAGAACCCAACCTATCATTATAATACTAAGAACATTGATGCACAATACCATTTCATGAGAGAAATGGTGGAAAGAAATAAGGTGTTGTTGGAGAAAGTAAAAATGTTGGAAAACATAGTAGACTCTTTGACCAAGTCTATGAGTGTTGTGAAGTTCTCTTGGTGAAAAGAGGCAATGGGCATTGCTTGCCTGGGTCTATGAATGAGAGTTTAGAGATCCCCCAATTTCATAAAAGAAAACAACAAGTGGGAGAGTTTTGGGTTGTTATATTCTTTGCAGTAAAAGTATAGTTGAAGTGGAATGACTGGCAGTCGAAGTCGAAGGAATCGATAACAATACAAAGGTCGAGGTCGTTCGACTGGGTAAATTCAAAGTCAAAGTAATAAACAACAAGTCAAATGTTGAGGTAGTTTGATCAGTTAAATTAGAAGAGGTCAACTGATAAGAGGTTGACAGGCGGGAGTGTGACAACTGACTAAATATGGAATGAAGGCCGACTGGTAGTTGACTAGTAATCTGACTTGGAAGTCGACTGTAAAATAATCCCAAAATTCATGGGATTTGTAGTCAATGCTATGCATGGATCTGTAACCATATTTGGGCATATTTATTTAGGGTTTTTCCTACTGTAAAACCTATAAAGAAGGCATGTTGTAATGTTGTAAAATATAATGAATAGAAAATCGATAATCATAGAGGTTGTTGGTCATGCAGATGTAAGTTGAAATGGATACAGGGTTGTTCTTATGTAAATAAAGAAGGTATGATGTTGATTGTGTCTTAGGTGTGGACCAATGTTAGGCATGTAACCTTTTATTCTGAATGAATAAGACAACAAGAAAGCATAACACTCAAGAAATGTTGGTTTTCCCGATTTGGGTTTCCAGGATAAAATCTGTACTGTGTGTTTTCTTTGTCATTTACTTTCTTGTTTAAATATTTCTTCCTTTGTTATACTAGGTTTAGTGTGGAATTTTTCCTCATTTCCTAATAGTAGACATATTTTCTGACTTAATCCATGATTGTGTATAAGTATATATGGATGATTTTACTATTTATGGAAATATTTTTGAGGAAGGATCTATGCTGCTAGCTCTGTTATTGCTGATGGATCGATTGAACCACCTGGATCATTTGCTTCATCAATGATAGAATATAAAGAATAATCTACTTAACCAACATGATCAACATAATCAATTGATGCACCTGTCCTTTCCTATTACTTTTCATCTGGATCTTGATAAACAATAGGATCAACATGATAAACTTCTAGCTATCTGTGAGTGGTTTAAGTGTGCTTGAACTATGTTGTACGGATAGGTGAAGGCAGGGTTATCCCTTAGAGAATTTTATAGGGAGTGATAGCCATTTATCTACGTGATCCTGACCCACTGAGGGTACCTAGACCAGATATGGGATATTTGATTTTGATTAGATGTCAAGAAACTAATCATTTATTAAGTATTGAGAAATTGTATATGTTGCTTACTAAAGGAATTGTTTTGGTATCGTTTGTAGGAATCAAGGTTGATCTAGAAAAGGTAGAGGCTATATCTAAAATTTAAGTACCAAAGGCTTAAAAATAAGTAAGGAGTTTCTTAGGACATGCATGATATTATAGGATATTTATAGAAAATATCATAAAATTAGCCTCACCATTGTTTAAGCTACTCACTAAATATAGTGAATTTGTTTGGAATATTCCTTCTCAAAATACTTTAGAGACATTAAAAGAAAAACTATCTATAGCACCAGTTCTTAGAGGGCCAAACTTGTCCCTTCGCTTTCACATATCCACTGATGCTTCAGATACAATTTTAGGATCAATGTTAGGAAAAAAAGAAAATCATATTTCTTATGCCATTTTTTTTGTTAGTAAAAACTTAACACCACATGAGTTGAACTACACTATTACAGAAGAAGAATTTCTTATAGTAGTGCATGCCATAAATAAATTTAGGCACTACATCATTGGTTATGAGATATTTATTCACACTAACCATTCTTCCATTAGATATATTATGAACAAACTAACTACTAATGGAAGAATTACAAGGTGGCTCCTTTTGCTTCAGGAATTTAATATCACTATATTAGATAGACCTGGAAGAGAAAATTTAGTTGTAGATTTTATTTCCAGTATTCATAATGAAGGTGAAATAGTTCCTGTAAATTATGGTTTTTCTAATGAGAATCTATTTTCAATATCTATTAACACTCCTTGGTTTACATATATCACTAACTATTTTTCTACAGGAAAGTTACCACAACAACTTCACCAAAGGAGAAGAAGAGGATTGTTAGACTTAGTGCCACATATTCATGGATTGGCGGAGAATGTTTTTTGTACTGGACCTAATATTATTATTTAGAGGTGTGTGTTAGAGGATGAAGTGTTTGAGATATTAAAGGCATGCCACAATGAGCCATTTGGAGGTCGCTTTGCCGACAAGATAACCACTTACAAAGTCCTTCATTTGGGGTATTATTTGATCCATATTTGTGAGGGAATGAAATGAAACACAAAAATAGGATAGATACATAGAGATATAGTAATACTAAATATGCAGAGACTGTAAAGAAAATATAGAGTGAAATGAACTCACTATAATGGTGGTAGGTTATCTCTCAGAAGAGATGCGACAGATACACCCATTTGCAAGAAGATGATTATAATGAGGCTCAAAAGTACTTTTTGACATAAATCATAAATGAGAAAACACTAAATATAAAAAACCCTAACCCCGAGAGATGAAACACCAAAAGGTTTGTGGGATCCAATGGGGTTAGTTGATACATCAACTTCCCGAGAGCGTAACTTTTGCATAAGATGTCCATTTGGGACACTCAATACCTCATCGAAAAGGTATAGTCAAGAAGTGCACATTTCAAATGACCTAGTCCATAGCCTTTGGTTGTCGATTGGAAACTTTTGGGCCAAAAACATGTCCTTTATGGCCTCAAAATGGCCCCAAAAGTTCAAGACCTGAAAAAATTGTAGGAAACTACCAAAATGGAAAACTGTATTTTGAGCCTGTGGACTAGGTGGTTAGACACCTATGTCCACATGGATAAATCCTCCCCCCTTAGGAATCAATGGTATCCATTGCATTGAGTGACCCAAGAAAATGGGGAAATGTCTATTGAACTTGATGATTGGTGAGCCACTTTCCTTGGTTCAATAGATTCCCTGCTTTGACAACCCAATAAAGTTGATTTTCTATTGGCAGGTTCCCTTAGTCTATGTGTCCATGATTCGATCATTGTTCCATCGAGTCATGATTGAGATTTGTAGGTTTCATCTACTCTACCACTTTTGATGTGTCGAATAGTGGTGGAAAATGTGGCTGAAGGAGGTCTACATTGAATACTGGGTGCAAGTCAAGGAAGGGGGGAATATTTAACTCAAAAGTATTGTCTCCCGTAGCCTTTGTTGGAGCAAGCCTATCTTGGGAGAGAAAAGCCTATTTTTTAGCACAGGCCTATTTTGGGAAAGAAAAGACTATTTTTGGAGTGCGTGCCATATGTGGAGGAAAAGAAACATGCAGAAGAGGAAGGAAAAGCAACATGCGAAAGATGGAGTAAAAATAGCATGGTGCACATGCAAAAAAACCTATCCATGTTAGGGATAGGGTTTTTGATATGAATGTAATGACTATAAGACAATAGAATAGTTTTAAATAAAGGCCTAAGAGGTGTAGTAGAGGGGGTTGGTTGGTCAAGGAGATATAGTTTGGTATGAATAATCTAGTCAGTAGGTTTTTGAGGGTTAGGTTATAGGTTGTCAAGCCTGGTGTGGTCTAGTCTCCCTCACAGAGGGTACTTACCATACTTCGTGACTATAAGCCTGAAGAATGTAATGCGTGCCACACAGATTTTGAAGAATGATGAATAAAAGAGCTGAAGAGACATATCTTTGTGGATGTAGCCCCAAGGGGGGTTAACCATGGTAAACCTATTATGTTAATGTTTCTGAATGATTTTTCTACTGTTATGTTGCTTATCATTTAAAGAATGAATTTTAGCGTAGACTATAACAACATGCATGCATAATTTGATTAATGAATGAATACTAGATCTAAATGAATGGATAATAAATGTGATGCATGAGGAAAAGGAATATAGTACAGTCCCAATCCCTTCCCTGACTGCATTCATCTAATTCTTGTAGTCCCCCATAAGCTATCTCGGGTGAGGCTGCACTGTGCACTCTATACGCAACGTTTCCTTATAGTTTACTAGGAGAGATGATAGTTTTAGGGTTTTGTTGGAAACCTTTGAGATCAAAAATTGGGTCAGGCCAAGCGCCCAACAAATGATTTTGTTGCTAGCTGGAGCTGCACAGAATAGATTGGAAGGGATCTATTGAAGAACAACAAGGAGAATGAAAACATTGAAGAGAATGTTTAGGCCATGGAATCTAATGGAGAAGGATATTGAAAGATGGTTAAGGACAAAGGAACTCGATTTTTCATAGCAGGACAATAGAAACCCTAAATATGCACCACACACATATCTCGAAAAATATGTGTTTAACAACTTGCATGAAGTATTTTTCTGCAAATTTCTGCATTTGTTACATGAGTGGTTATTGAGGTTGAAGGACAATCATCCTACGAATCAGATAATACAACTAGAGTGGCATCTCATGGAGATCACGCAGTTGCAACAAGTTAATAACAAATTTATGTGTGCGATATATTTTTTGTTAGACAATATTATTGGAGGGTTTATCATTGAATTTGCAGTTGATACTGCGAAGTCGTACATTGTTGCAGACCAAGATTTTTTGAAGGGACCCAGAGGTAGGTACATAAGATCACTTTATACTTCCATCAAGATTTTATTATATGACAAAGGCATGATGACCACGGAATCAAACAACTAAACTTCCCTACGTTCATAGGAGAAGGGGGGAAGCACTGATAATAGTCTGAGATACATATAAGGAGCTATATAAGGGGAAGCAGAAGGAGGCCATGAACTTGATCATGGTGGATGAAGGACCAGACAAAGAACATAATGGAAAAAGATAGAAAAACACATAGTGGTAGACCTTACCAATATAATATGAATAACAAAAAGAGGGCCATAGATGACAGAGAGGGCTTGGAGAGCGATGAAGAAGAGGTAGAGGATCTTCGGGCTGTGGAGCAGATTGAAGAAATCTTGTGTGAAACATATGAAGGAAAAAAAACAGGTCTAGGTTCAAGAATAGAAGGAATAACTCTAGTCTAGATCAATGTTAGTGTGGAACCTACAACCCCATGTGAGAATAATACACCTAAAGGAACATAAGCTTTTAGAAAACCAATTTTTAGTGGAAGAGGGGCAACAGGTTAGGGGTCTAATAAAGGAAAAACAACTGGGGGTACAAGTTCAGGAAGTAACAATAAACTATCTACACATCATGGAGGCAGTTGTTCAACATGTTTCAAAATGGTGGGAGTAGATACCACTATTAGATTACCAGAGTTTAATGGAAAGGCATCAGAGGAACTTGAGAAGCATTTATTCATCTATGAAAATATCTAAGAAGAAAAACAGGTTATAGACGAGGATAAAAAATTTGTGCAGTTGGGTATAACATTCAGAGATCGTACGCTAGAATACTACATGAGCCTTTATGTAAACAGTCCACAAGGAGCACCGAAACTACCGTGAAGATGAAAATGATGTTGGTAAATGAATTTCAAAAGACAAGCTCATAAGACCAGTACATGAATGAAATGATCGAGATCACGCAGAAACCAGGTGAATCTTTCTGGGAGATTGATCAAAGGTTCAAACATATGAAAGGTAAGTTGAAGTACTCTATTACTGACATGCAACATAGGTAGTTATTTTTGAACTCACTATTACCACACTTGGAGTATCCTTTGAGACAATAAAAGTTTCAAACTCAAGCAGAGGTGCTGCAAACAAACCTACAGCTAGAAGAAAACTAGTATCAACAGATCGATCCAACAATAGAAGAGATGAAAGAGGATTTGAAGAATATGACATTTCCATTGAAGTAGAACAAAGAGAAAGAGAAAAGATTAGTTGTTTGGTGTACGTTATGCAGGATAGAGGGACACCATAATAATGAATGTCCAACCTTTGCACAGTACTTGGCCGTAGGGGTGCCAAACCCCTTTTCTACAGGAGGAACGTGGTGTGAAATTTGTAAGACACATGGGCATGATCCATATCATTGTCCAATGATGCAAATATTATTGCAATTTTTTTAAATTAGTGGGTCATGATGACAAGGACTGTAGAATGTTTGAATTGATGAGAGAGAGAACTTCAGATACTTATAGGGTGAAAATAGAGATGATGACAGGACAAGCCACACCGCTATTCAATAATGTGCAACGGTAATTCAATCTCGTGCAACCATAGTACAAAAATGAATAATCGAAATATAATACCATGTAGTATAACTAGATACCCCAATACAATGTACCACATGAATATAGAGGTGGATTCAGAGGTGGAGGGGGAATTGGATGAGGCAGAGGGCCAATAGTCTTCCATAATTGTCAACAACCAGAACATGATGAAAGATATTGTCCACTTCCACTTGCGACATGTATGTATTGTCGCGCAATAGACCACGACACAAAAGATTGCCCAACATTATTGGGAAAAATACAGGAAAAACAAAACTAGAACAATCATAACATCCATTAGATTTTGGCAAAAGCCAGGGATGATGGGAAGAACATCAACATAGTTACTCAAGGAGGAGCCAAGATGGGAGTTGGTGTAGAAAAACAATATCCATCTCAACACCAGTGGGTCAAGAAGAACACCAAGCCACATAAGCATTTTTACGCGCAGAAAGAAAATGAGACGTTTAAGGAGGCCAGACAAGAGATTCTAAAAGAGAACATTGCATCTACATCAATTTTGTAGAAAACTCAGTATCCACCAATATAAGAGATTCCACCTTCAATGGATCACACCAGCAAAGGACAACCTTCATAGAAAGTAAGTAACATAAATACTTTCCTGTAGTTATGTGTAAAGTTATTAAATGATCCATCATCCATTAAGGTCTTATAGAACTTGCTAGAGAGATGCAACACAAAATTAGAAGGGAAGTTAGAACAAAATATAGTTAATCATCTCCATACAAGAAGAAGAACAATTAGGGAATTCAGGTTAAATGCCAACATTGGGGATTTCAATATGGGAGATGTCATATTTGATTTAGGCTCTGAAGTGAATGTCTTACCTAAGAAGACATGGTAGAGTATGGGGAAACCCACATTAGGGTATTCACCTATCTATTTGAAATTGGAAAATCATCATAGAGTATTACCAATTGGAATACTTAAAGATGTGACAGTAGACTTGGATGGAGTGTGTAGTATGGAATATTTTGAAGTTATATAAATAGTAGATGGCATAACACAATACCCAACATTACTTGGATTGGACTGGGAATTTGATAACCAGGCTATGATCAAAATGAAGAAATGGAAAATGAATTTTGAATAAGGCGAGTATAGAGTGATTGCACCCTTGGACCTGTCAGAAGGAAAACAATTTGTAGAGGTGACATGTTTAGACTTGGAAGAAATAAATTGGTTATATAGAACTACCGCACGAGAAGAATATTATGTCAACCCAACTACATATGGGGTACTCAACTAGAGAAACATTACATCATGTGCCTCAGACTCTAAGAGAGGTATGGAAAATTGGCAACAAAGACTACATGAAGTCTCCACAAGGATATGCATAAGAATAGAGTGCATAGTAAGGTGGGTTGGTACAAATATAAGGGAACCCCCCACTTTTCATGGTTTGAACAACCTAGAAGAATTCTTGACAAACTATGAAGAATAAGTTTTGGAAAATCGGAGGTTGTTTTCCCTGGATATTTCCCTCAAGGAAACAACTACAAGATGGTGGGGTGTGCACAAGGAAATGATTCAATATTGGTATTAGTGTAAAAGGTTACTACACAATAGATTTGGCACAGAACAAGGGAACAATACATTGCAGAAATATGATGGACGAGGAAGGCCAACTAAGCACATAGAACAATGCATAACACAATGGAGGTTGACACCACTAGAAGAATGGCCTCATTACATTATTCATACATTGGAAGGGATACCAAGGAGCAAGTACATAGAACAAGAACTATGTAGAGGCACTACAGAATGGACAATATTACAACAAAAATTTGTGGTAACTTTCTCATTTGAGCATGAGAACCCCAATATTGATTCATCCCTAAAGATGATACAGGGACTGATATTTTTTGAGGAACATGAGGTGGAAACAATAACCGAATATCAACAACAGAATAGACAGACAATCAAGGACTTACTCTCATGTTACCATGTCGCAGAGGAAGCACCAAAAGAATATGATCCATGCAACATTCAGATAATAGATATTGAAGGTGAGAGAGAGAGGTGGAAGGTCCATATTTGTAGTAAGAGGAATTTGATTCACCAATTAAGCTCAAGAAAGTCAACATTGGGATAGAAGAAAACCCTAAAATGGCAAGCATTGGATACTACTGGGATGAGCAGACACTAGAAAGGATAACATAATTACTGCATGAATATAGTGACTTGTTTCCAACAACCTTTACAGAGATGAAAGGAATAACAATTGAGTTGGGTGAGATGAAGATACCCCTAAAACTAGATGCTAGATCTATTAGATAGAGAATTTATAGGATGAATCCAGTGTATAAGAAAAAAGTGAAAGCATAATTTGACCGAATGCTAGAAGCTGGTATCATAAAGCTAGTGGAAGAATTCGAATGGATCAGTCCCATGGTAGTCCAAGAATAGAAACAAGGGGTAATAAGAATTTGTGTAGATCTATGGAAATTGAATGATGCTTGCCTACATTATCCCTTCCCTACCCATTTTACAGATGAGGTCTTAGAGAATTTGGGAGGCCAGAAAGAATATTCAATCACAGATGGATTCTTAGGTTATCATCAGACTAAAAGGCTCTAGAGGATAGGAATAAGACTACATTTTCTACAAAATGGGGATCCTATCAGTATATAGTTATTCCCTTTGGATTGAACAATGCACCAACTATATTTTCAAGGGTGGTAAAAGATGCTTTTAAAGATTTCATACATAAGTTCTTAGAAGTATATTTGGATGACTGGAGTGTTTTTAGTCTTTTGAAATATCATGTAGAAGTCTTAAGACTAATTTTGGATAGGTGTAGGAAATTTTAGATCTCATTAAACATCAAGAAATGTATTTTCAGCACCCCTTTTGGGATATTGTTAGGACATGTGGTATGAAAACAAGGTTTACTGGTGGACCTTGCTACTGTAATTGTGAACTTAACACAACCAAAGTCAGTGCGCTAGTTAAGAGCCACACTTCTACATACAGGGTACTACAAGAAGTTTATCAAGGGGTATGCAAAGATTACCACGCCGATGGAAAATATGTTGAAGAAGGACACCAAATTTTAGTGGAACGAGGATTATTAGTAGGGATTGGATACTTTGAAGGAGAAGATGGTGACAACACCTATTTTAGTGTTTCCTGTTTGGGAAAATACATTTCATGTGCATGTAGATGCATCAACAATAACACTTGGAGCAATTTTGGTGGATCTAAGAGCAGGTGACTTAGATCATCATATAGCTTTTGCAAGAAGGAATTTATCATACTTAGAGCATAATTACATTACAACAGAAAGAGAAGGTCTAGCCATGGTGTATGCATTGCATAAATTCAGACACTACTTATTGGGAAAGCACTTTAAAATGTTCATAGATCATTTTGCCCTCAAATATCTAGTCAACAATCCAATGTTGGGGGGGAGGATCCGTAGATGGATATTATTGTTCCAAGAATTTGATTTTGAAGTAATAGTTAAACCAGGGAAACTGAATGCAGGACTAGATCACTTATCAAGTATAACCAATGGAGAAGAACCTACTAACTTAGAAGACAACTTCCCTGATGCATAGTTATTTTCAATTCAGATAGATGATGATTACTTTGATGATATCATTGAATTATTGAGCACATGAATTGTGCCAAAGGAGTTTAGTACTGCACAAAAGAAAAACCTATTACTTAGAGCTGCAAATATCAACTAATTGTAGGTCATTTATACAATCTTGGAAAAAATAAAATTTTGAGAAGGTGTGTGATCGAGCATGAACGACCCATGGTTCTAGAAGAAGCCCATGAAGGTATAACTGGAGGAAACTATGCAGGAAAAGCTACCACACAGAAGGTATTTCACATAGGTTTATGGTGGCAAACAATTCATAAGGATGCAAAAGAATATTGTCAGAACTGTGATATCTGTCAAAGAGTGGGAAAACCCAACATGAGGGATGAGATTCCCCTAAGACCCCAAATAACTCTTTAGGTATTTGAAAAGTGGGAAATAGGTTTTGTCTGACCTATTAATCCACTAGAAATAAGGTCAGAAGCAAGATACATCATTACTGCGACATAATATTTAACTAGATGGGAAGAAGCAACAATAGTCAAGGATTGCAATGCAGAGACAACAAGCCACTTCTTATTTGAGTAGGTGATTACAATATTCATATGTACCAGTATTTTTATGAGTGACCAAGACACCCATTTTATTAATAATACCATCTAGGCTATGAATTAGGAGTTTGAAGTCTATCACCAAAAGAGTACACCATATCATCCTCAGGAAAATGGAAAAGTAGAAGCTTTCAACAAGATTTTGTAGAATTCCTTGACAAATATTTGTAATGTGAACAAAGATGATTGGGATTTAAAAATACCAACAGTATTATGGGCATATAGGATTACATGAAAAAAGTTGACAGGACATACACCATTCAAATTGGTGTATGGAAAAGAAGCAGTGGTTCCATTAGAATTTTTGGTACCCGATATGCGTGTGGAAACAATTGAAAATATGAGAGAAAGAGGTGCAATACAAGAAAGGTGAAGTCAACTTATGGAACTGGAAGAAGACATGATTTTGGAAAGATTCCACCAAGAGGTACATAAAGCAATGGATAAATCTTGGCATGACAGACACATAATTAAGAAGAGCTGTAAGGAGGGATATCTAGTTCTCCTCTATGAAAACAAATTTTTGCAACATCCTGGTAAGTTCAGAATGCATTGGCTAGGGCCATATGAAGTAAAGTATGTCATAGATGGAGGATCTGTGTAGCTAAAAGACTTGATAGGAAAAAAAAATGCAAGGAATGGTGAATGGTAGTCGACTGAAATTGTATAGGGACAGACGACCTACTAACTCTTAGTAGTTGCAACACAGTAAGGAAGACACATGTATAGTGTACTATAGTAGAAATTAGGAAAGACAAATTATGAAAATACATAAAAAGTAGAAAAAGAAGAAAAAGGAATATAAAAAAAAATGAAGAAAAAGCCAAAAATAAGTAATTAGGAGGAATAAGTTATTCAGGAATGGCATCATGCAACAATTGGTGTGACATAATTTGGAATATTGCACGCAGGGAAAATTGGGCATTGTGGAAATGACTGAAAAAAGTGAAAAATACAACAAAACATAAATGATTAGGTCTATATAAAGGGAAAAGAATGGGCAAGTTTGACACTTAGCGATTTTCGAGAAAATAGAGAGCTGAAGAGTGAAACCTAGGAGAAATCATGTGAGGAATATAGCAACTGACCACTAAGCATACAACATGACACCTTTGAAGGTTGGTTCCCTAGGGTGATATTTTAGGGTTAATCGACACTCTGGAAGAAGGAGGGAAAGAATGACAGAGCCTGAGGATGTTGTAGAGTTGGAAGACGTCACAACCTCGATGAAAGAGTCGATCAATACAACCAAGGTAGAGGAAGAAACATTAACGAGTGCACAAGTAGAAATGGGTCAAAGATCAGAATACCCCAATGGAAATGCAAACCCTAACACGAAAAAACCTGCATAACCTGCCAGACCTGAGGAAATGACTAGACAACAACATAGACATGTTGCAGAGGAGGTGTTGATTAAGAATATTAAAAACCATTTAAAGACCAAAGGAGAGGAATAATAAATGACAGACACAATGATAGAAGGCCACCCATCCATCGACCATAAAAGGAAGGAGTCGAATGAAATAGATATCACACTCCCTTACATCCCAAATGTCATGGTCATAGTGGAAGATATGCTGGGGAAGGTGTCAAAGCTAAGATACTCTTCCCATGATGTTTGAGACACGGAGAAGTTTCTATACCTTGCGTAGGAAACTTATTTGGAGGATACATGGGAGATAGGACCCCTAGGAAGACCCATCTTGTAGCCCATGCAGTGGATAATAGGGCTACATAACTCGGGTATGATGAACCTTCTAGATATACCTCATTTCAGGCGCCGTACAAGTGTTGACCTTTATGTCAAATAAATCTTATGGAGGTATCCTATGGATGGATAGGTCAGTCCCCATTGACGTTGATTTGATTTCCAAGATTATAGGGTTGCCCACTATTGGAACCCAACCTGAAGAGTACCTGGAAAATAAAGAATGAGAAATGGAAATTGCAGAGATAGTGAAAGCACAGTTTGGAACAAATAGGGGGAACTGGGGTATAGTCATAAAAGACATCAATGACTCTGTGACTAGGTTTTCCAAAAAGATAATGGCTTGAAAATTGCTGAGGAAGTGTATAAAGGAAGAGGCCCCATCAAGAGTCATAGAAGTAGCCGCACAATGCATAAAAAGAGTGACTCTTAGTTGGGTGCCATACTTGTTAAACTATTTTTTGATTGAATACAAGGATGCACAGGATAATGGAACTGAGTTCCATTATTCTTGGCTCCTCATACTCATAGCTTTGGTAGGTTGGAAGGAAAAAAAGTTTTCATATTTTGTAGACATGTAGGGGAAGTGCTACACAACGAGATATGAAACCCTCTGGTAAGCTAAGAACAATAAGAATCAACAAGAAAACATCACAATGTTTCCCATGTTTATGGAAGACATGCAATAGAAAAAAACAAATGTATGGAGGATTCCTATTGAGGTGGTCCAGGAGAATGAAGGGATTGGCAAGTTTAAGGTGTACAAAGATCACATGTTGATCCAAGCCACAATGGACCTGAAGAATAAGTGGTTGGAAATGAGTTATTGCGCCTCAATGGAAGAGGTCTAATGGATTTTCAAATACTAGCCTTTGCAGTGGAAGGTGCCAACAACAAATAAATAAGCCAAACAAAAGGAGAAAACAAAGGTAGGAACATCAAAAAAGACAAGTAATCTCGCTGGAAACAGTAGAAAGGTTGTAGAGCGTGCTCAAGCATCAGGAAGCAGCACAACAATGAACAATCCCAGGAAGAAAGAAATAGTGTCAAGGGAGGAAGTAAAGGGAGATGAAAATAATGGATAAACCTCTCGACCTGAAGAGGAGGAGGCACAAAGGAAGAATACTGGGGCACAAACCTCACATATGAATAGAACCGAAAAACAGGAGGAGGAAACACGAAAGAAAATGAAATAACATAAGAAGCCTCTGGTGATCACAATTACAGAGGACGATGCCGAATTAGTGGCAGACAAAGTCCAAGACAGAGGAGAAGATGTTGTATGTGTATTAGAGGTGAAAAGGGAGGATATCATGGCTAAGATGGTGGAACTCCATGATAATATACAAAGGCTGCAGATTCTTACAACTCAATAATTTACAATGCAACAAACAAACAAGACACAACAAGCACCTGCGTAGAAGGAACATGAAGAAATAGTTCAGACAATGGTGAAAGGAATTGACACCTTCAAGGTCACACAACAGATGCTGAGAATTGATGAGGAGACAAAACATAAGTCATTCATTGACATATACCAACTCGAGGTGGTTATGGCACACATACCTACAAAGGAACTATATGGATTACAAGCAAGTTTGATGCAAGAAGTCCAATCTAGAGCTCGTGCATATACTACTAACTTGGAATTTGGAAGGGAGGTTATAGAAGTGTTACAAATTACTTTTGATCCGTTGACCATGGAGAAGGAGGAGGAGAAGAGACAAGAAGACAAATTAGAAAAGGGACTGACAGAAGTCTAGAACAACATACCAGACTGGGTGTAGGATCTAGAAGTCACACCAGAAGGAAAGTTTCAGAGGATTGCGCAGCTCATGGAGAAACACAAATAGAAGATCACAGAGCTCATGGAAAAATTGACTCCTACTACACCCCAAGAAGTCAGAGATCAAAGAGAATAGGAGGCTACTTCACACATCGATAGTATTGTGCATGAAGCTAAGGCAGTGGAAGAATTACATGACAATACTGCTCATATGTGGATTAACATGGAAGAAGACGAGAAAATACAACAACTGGACCAAAAGAAAGAGAACATAACTGCAGACATTCGAGACTTAAAGAAGCAACAAAAGGCAATGGCCATCCTAGAGAGGATGAGGAGTGTGCAAGATATGAAGAACCTACAGGAAGAGATGAATGTTGCAAATACTAACAAGAAAGAAAGACAGGCTCAACTGAAGCCATTACAGCTGGAAGTAGAGGGAATGATAGAAAAAATGCAAGAAGAAAAGGGGAAAATAGAGAAAATACACGTAGAATGCAGATAAGCACTGGCATAACACCTTACAACGTAGAGTGTGGAAAATTTGGTAGAGCAAAGAAAAAAGTTAAAGAGAAAGTCGCCCAATTGGAAAAGGTGTTCCAGTACTTGCAAATAGAAATCCAAAATGTAAACTAAGGCTGCATGGCTTGGGACGAGCCACATGTCAGTGTTTGGGGCATGTTGGCACAGACCTATTTTGGGAGAGAAAAGCCTATTTTTGAGCGTAGGACTATTTTGGGAAAGAAAAGACTATTTTTGGAGCGTGCACCATATGTGGAGGAAAAGCAGCATGCAGAAGAGGAAGGAAAAACATCATGCATAAGAGGAAGGAAAAGAAGCATGCAGAAGATGGAGGAAAAGCAATGTGGGGCACATGTAGACAAACCTAACCATTTTAGGTTTAGGATTTTTGATATGAATGTAATGGATATAATCCAATAGAACAATTTTAAATAAAGGACTAGGAGGTATAGTAGAGGGGGTCAGTTGGTCAAGGAGATATAGTTTTGTCTGAATAATCTAGTGAGTAGGTTTTTGAGGGTTGTGTCATAGACTGTGGATCCTTGTGTGGTCTAGTCCGCCTCATGAAGGGTACTTACCCTACTTCTTGATTGTAATTTTGAAGAATGTAATGCGCACAACGAAAATTTGAAGAATGATGAATACAAGAGCAGAAGAGACATATCTTTGTGTATGTAGCCCTGAGGGGGGTGAACCACAATAAAATTGTTGTTTTAATGTGTCTGAATGATTGTTCTATTGTTATGTTGTTTATCAGTAAAATAATGAATGTTAGCATAGTTTATAAAAACATGCATGCATAGTTTTATTAATGAATGAATACTAGTTCTAAATGAATGGATAATAAATGTGATGCATGAGGGAAAGGAACAAATTAAAGTCCCAATCCATTCCCTGACTGCAGACATTTGAGTCTTGTAGTCCCCCATGAGCTATCTTGGGTGAGACTGTATTGTGCATTCTGTGCGTATCGTTGCCTTTTGGTTTAGCAGGAGGGATGATAGTTTGAGGGTTTTGTTGGAAACCTTTGAGATTAGAACCTGGGTCATCCCAAGCATCCAATAGTCTTTGTGATGGTGTAAGGTTCAAAACGAAGTGGACACAATGTTCTATGGGGTTTTTTAAGGTTCTCTTTCTAAAAATCAAACCAAACCTTGTCTCCCACCTGAAACTTGTGGGAAACCTGATGTTGGTCATGGAACTACTTGTACTTAGCATTCAATGTTTGAAAAATATCATGGACTTGTTTGTGGATGTGCTAAATCCCTTGAATGAATTTGGTGGCCTCATTAGCCTTAGATTGAGCATAGAAAGATTATTTTTGTATGGATGTAAGGGGCAATGCTACATCAATGGGGCCCAATTGTGGAAAGCCCAGGACCACCTTAAAATTTTTGTGGCTAGTTGAGCTATGGATGGATCTGTTGTAGATGTGTTGGACATAAGGAAGTCTCTCATCCCATTTACGTGGATGTTTTGATTTGTACATGCACAAGATATGCATGATCATTATATTTAAAACCTATGTCTATCCATTAGTATTAGGGTGGAAGATAGTGGATTTGGTGAGCTTGGTGTCAAAAAATGACTAGAGGATTGACTATAATTTGATCAAGAATCTATTGTCCTAATATGATATGATGGTCTATGGTAGGATAAAGTGTACCCATACATGATTGAAGAAGAGATCAGAAATGGCATCGATTGTGATACTCTTTTTACAGATTGTAAAAATGGCCATCTTAGAGAATTGATCAACAACCATGAATACACAGTGATTTCCATGCTTGGTGGAGGGAAGACCTGACATGTAGTCCATTGAGATGGATTCCCAAGGCCCGTTGGGAGTAGGAAGAGGAGTGTACAATCCTTGTTTCTTAATGGATGGCTTGGAAATGGAGAAAGCAGTGTAGGACCTAATATACTTACTAACATCTTTTCAAAGCTTCGACCAATAGAAATACTTATGTAGTATTGTCGCTATCTTATCCACACCAAAGTGTCCTTCCACCCAATTGTAATGATATTCCCAGATCAACTTTGTATGCTTATTTGAAGGAACATAGAGCTGACATAGATGGAATAGCAGTCCATCCTAAATATGGAAGTTGGAAATTTCCATTCTTGTTCCCAACATTTGTTTGGTCATAGCAAAGTTAGGATCCATGTCATAGAGTTGGGACCAACTGAAGGTCTCATACTCATAAGAGTAAAACACCATGGTTAGTGCTACAACTTGCGGTATACTAAGGCATTCAATGATGCGATTGATTCTCCCTTTCTTATACATAATGTTAAGGTAAAAATAATGCAAGTATGTGGACCACTTTTGATGGCGGTCGTTTTGCAATTTTCCTTGTGTCTACATGAACTGCAGAGGCTTGTGATTCATATTGATGATTGTCCCATTCCCTAGAATGTAATGCTTCCATTGGGGGTAGAATTGTACAATGGAATACATTTATTTGTCATAGGTGGGGTACTTATGAAAAACATCTGAGAGTGTCTCACTATGATAGGCCATGAGATGACCATGCTGAGTGAGAATAACACCCAGAACATAATCAGAAGCATTTGTTTCGATCTCAAATGGTTAATGTAGATTGGGTAAGGAAATCACTGAGTTTGAGAATATGTGATGTTTCATATCAATGGTCTTCCCCACACAAATTTGGATTTTCAACCACCCTTGGTCACTTGGATGAGAGTCCATGTGATATGGGAGAACCCCAACATGAACCTGCGATAGAAGTTGGAAAAGCATAAGAAGCTTCAAATCTTGGTTAGTGTTGTCAGGGCTAGATAGTCATGAATGAATTGATATACACACCCTACTCATCTACAATGTATCCGAGCTATTGGACCCTATTCATGCCAAAGGGGAATTTCTCTAAGTTAACATATAACTTGTGTTGTTGCATAGTGTGGAGGAGCTGTTGAATGTGATAGAAGTGTTCTACCCAAATCTTTCTAAATATGAGGATGTCATCCATATATACAACCATAATGGAATTGGTGAAGGTCCACAATATGTCATCCATCAACATTATGAAATTTTATGGGGAATTCATCAAGCCAAAGGGCATGGCCAACCACTCAAAAAGACCTTCTTTTGACTTGAAAGCAGTCTTCCATACATCAGTCTGTTCTATGGGTACCTGGTGGTATCCATAATTTAGATCAATGTTACTAAATTAATTTCCCTCCCTTGAGATGGTCGAGAAGGTTGTCAATTCGAGGAATTGGGTACCGGGTCCCGATTGTGATTTTATTAATATCTCTATAATAAATACAGACTCGACATGTCCCTTATTTATTCTATAAGAGAACGAATGGTTTGTCGCAGGGTGAAGAGATTGGTTGAATATGCCCTTTTTGGAGCAACTCTTGAATATGGAAGTTGATGTCCTCATTTTCCACGAGAGAGAATCGATACACAAAACCATTAGGAAAAGGAATACCATGGGTCAACTCAATTGAATTCTTGACTTGAAATTTCAGAGGCACCCTGATAGGTGAGGTGAAGATGTATCGATATTCTTCCATGACCTTTTTCACCTGCTTTTGCTACATAGAGGAGCCCTATGCGAAGGCCATATATGTGGCCGTGACCTTCTATTCACTTCGAGAGTGAATCATGAAGAGGAAAAATTTCCCAGTCTGGGAGATGACCTTCCTGCACTGCTTAGCTGAGACCAAATAAATTGTAGTAGGGGGAGCTACCTCTGGTATCCTGTACAATTGTCTAACCGAAGTAACAATGACACTACAAGGTCTAGAATAATATAGAACATGAAATTTCCACATATGTAGTTGGCCTAAAATAAGATCACAAACTTAAAGTGGGCATCACACAATACCTCATCCTTGAAGGGATTGATTCCATAAGGCAGGAGACAATGTTGGATGACGAGAATATCTCATCCCTAGATAAGCCACTTGATGTGGTATGGATGTAGAAGTGGCATTGTTGACAAATCCAAAAACTTGTTGACCTCTACTGAGATGAGGTTATTTTGGATTTTTCTATCAACAATGAAATGTAGAAAAGAACCTGACACCCACATTTGCGATTGAAAAATGAACTCACCTTCCTCTATCTCTTTTGGTTCATTTGGATGGATCTTGATGGTAGTGATTATGGAATTGGGTTATGCATCAATGAACCACTTACCCTTGTCTGGTTCTGAATTAGAGACAAATCTTGGATATGAATGGGATGATTTCATCTCAGCCACCAATGACTGCTTCGAGTGACATTCATTGGAGTTGTTCCAGGGGATTTTATGGAACTCGCACCACTTCTTAATGTCTTTGTTAATATTACCATTACCCTTCTTTGTTTGATCTTATATTGGTTTTCCTGAGGTTTTCCATCCTTTCTTTGTCCCTTTTTTTGTGTTGGGGTTTCCTTTTTCCAACTTCTACTGTGATGCATTGGTAGATACAAAATCCTACTTATTCCTCTATGTAAATTTTTTCTCAATTTTGACAACGTATCAATAAGAGGATCCCAAGAATGAGATTCTAGAAACTCCATTCTTGTCTGGATTTACCTATGTAGTCCTCCACCATATTTTAGAACAAGATTCCTCTCAAATTCTCTAATACCCAACTTCACTACACGGAAAAGACCCTCTAGCAGAGGTTTTTGTGGATGCCCCTATAAAAATAGCCCAAAAATCCATTTATAGCAGATGATACTGTTGTTGGGAAAAATACCCTACGGACTAGCAAACTAGTGTCAGACTTGCATGTAGATTTTGACCGTAAAGAAATTACTTTTTAAACTACCACCCAAAACTTAAACCCCTCTTTCACAATACATGCATGGAAAGAAAATACTAACATTTTTACTGATGTTTGGTGTAGATCCTCCGTTGCGCTTTGCCCGCTGACTTGCACTACTCCTTCCAAAGATAATCCTGCAATCAAGACAAAACACTACGCATGCATGCTACTTTTCTACTTGAGGGTTAGAAATTAAGCATAAATTAAACAAATCATAGATAACTCATGCATTGGGATGGGAAAAGTATTCTTTTATTATTTTCAAAATGAAACAACTTACAATCAAAGTCGAGACCGGCCACCGCTCCTTGATCCTGATCTTGGGCTCCTCCTCTTCTTTTGTCCTCCAACTTCTTTGCGTTAATTCTCCTTAGGCTTGATGAAAGGCTAAAGGGTTGGGACAATGGATTCGGCAAATGGGTAGAGTTTCTTCGCTTATAATTTTTCCTCTTCCAAATGGTACCCCTACCCCTTCTTTTATAGGCTAGAAGGAGCTAGGGTTTTGGATGAACTCTCGGCCATGCATGGCCGGGAGTTTTAGTTAACTGATCCATAGATTTTT
>JASDQU010171686.1:7184-21057 GCA_032191745.1 Picea mariana
CCCAGTAAAGTGCACCACTAACCACTAGTGAATTGTGTTGTATGCTAGTTATCATATCCCCTTGAGTGGGATCTTTCTATTACATAAATCAGATCTGAAAATAACCTAAAAGGTGGTGCCCCTTCTACTACCCATTACAACATAAAGCATGCATGAATATTTCACCCTCTTTATTGTTTAATTATCTCCAAGTATCACCCTTGTTTTTTATCAAAGCATGCATGAATATTTCATGATGGATCAAAGAACATTGAAATGAAATACCATTACATCATAGATATGATCCAAAGAAAAATTGTAAAGCTACAGTACACAGCCACGAGAAAGCGGGTAGCTGATATCCTGACCAATCCATTGCCATTGAGAGAATTTGAGAAGATGAGAGGAAATCTTGGTGTGGCTAAGAATGATTCCCTCATTAAGATCAAGTGTTAAATTTGACAACATCGACAGTCATTCTCCAATGAGAGGCCATGTGGGCCACCCTGAGGCTAGTCAGGGAGATTTGTAGAATCAACCAGTCTTGTGAGGTATTGACAAAATCTAGGGGGAACGTACAACCTATGTGAGTCAAACCAAAAGTCAGGATGAATGATATGCTATATGATCTTGTGAGTCTAGACAAGGAAAATGCATAAGTCTTGTAAGTCTAAGACACAAGTCAAGATGTAAGTCTAATGAAAAAGTCAGGGGGATGTATAACCTCTGTGAGCATAGACAGTCTAGTGCAAAAGTCAGGGGGAATGTACAACCTCTATGAGCATAGACAGATTAGTGAAAAATCCATGGGAAATGTACAACCTCTATGAGCCTAGTCAAGCCTTGTGAGCCATGAGAAAAATTTAGGTTGAATGTATAATTCCTATGAGCTAGAAAAAAACAATCTTCCTTATGAAAATAAATGTAAATGTATTGATCTAGTGCGTTGTCACATGTAACATTATCCACGAGGAAGAAATTTGAATTTCCATGTAATAAGTTGAGTTGTAAAGAGTCGAGTTGAATGTCAAGGCTAAGTTGTCAAACTCAAGTTGTGAAAGTCAAAGTTGCATGTCTAGTTCGAAGCGGTCAAAGCCAAAGTTGTCAAGTCATGCATGTCATGTTGCATGTTGCATGCATGCATGATGCATGACGAGTTGCATGCATGACAAGTTGTATGCATGCATATCAAGTGCATGTTGAGATGCTTCGCATGTATATCCAGTTGTATGTTGAGTTGCATGTCCAGTTCTAATTCGAGTTGCATGTCCAGTTCTAATTCGAGTTGAAGTACAGTTCTAATTCGAACTAAGTGAAGTCTCAAGTCTAGTTCTAATTCGAACTAAGTTGAAGTGTAAAATTGACATGTTGGGCTCTTAAATAAGCACGCTATTGTAAAAGCCTCAACTTTCTACAAAAGTCGGTTTATCCCAGGTACCATTCTCAAAATGAAGGGGAAAAAAACCACTCTCAACCTTTATCCATAGTTGAAATCATTGAAATTTAATAAAAAACTCTTGATGAATAATAAAAGACTTGTCCAATTTTAATTCCCTAAAATTTTAGAAGTCATTCAACAACAACTAGGAACATTTCATCTCAGCTAAATCCTCTAATTTGAAACTCTTTTACCCTCAAGGGCTTGAAAAGGAAGACGTGTTCTCCCCCAATGATATGAGAAACAAATAATTTGAAATGGGATTTCCTTTTTGTATTTTTTTTTTTTAATCTTAACTTTTGTCCAACCTTCATCCAAGAGGGTACGCTGAATACTGCACTCCATGTGATTAAATAATCCTCATTGGCATTGGGAGGCCTTTGCATAACACCATTGTCATCAAGGAGTTAGGTCATCCACATAGCCAAGCATATCAAGATCAACATTAGGCTTTATATTTGCATCTGATTCCACCCAATGGTTGATCAATTTTGGAGTCCTTCCACCAAGTGGGATTTGATTCATATACTTCTTTGACCGTAAACCACTTTAGAAAGAAGTTTTAAAGCAAAAAGAGTGACCATATTTGAAGCAAACATTGCAGTGAAAAGAAACACATTCATAGTATAGATGCAACCATTAAAGTCTAATATGATTTCTTCAGGAAGACCATTGCTCAAATTAGCTTCAGTGCAGATTTAGGGACAAGTAGAAGCTTGAAAATTTGTCATCTATAAAGCCCAGACAATTAAACTTACCAGAGAATTCCTACTGGCAGTAAGGGAGTTGGTATGCCAATATTATAAATGCACGCTAGGAATTTACACTCACACATGCACTAAATATAGAATTTTGTGTACAAGTTGAAACCTAACTACCAAGTTCTCATAAAATGGTTAGCCATAAAAAATAACTAAGTCCAATGGTGAATGTTAGGGGAAGAGACTGGAAGAAGGAATCCCATGACTCAACACCCAAACGTAAAGATATTTTAGTATTGGTCAAATTTTATTAAAATTATAGATCAAACCATAAGCTAGGTCAGAATCTTCCTCTTCCTTAACCTAGGAGGAGTCTACTTTTAGAACCAACATCGAGGAAAACTTATTGATTCAAAAGGAGGATTGGGGAGGATTCTTTGAGGTTAGAAATGAATACTTAAAGTAGACCAAATTCTCCAAGCCCAACCCTCCATTGGTTTTATTAGCTTGAGGATTCGTTGAGGGGTAAGAGAACGTCCCCATTTTGGGTATAATAAAGGCACATTTTTTTGTGGCATAAGGCCATTCTTGGATGGAGTAGTCATTTCACTCAAGTTGAGGGTTGTTGGGATGAATGGAAGAAATACCTAGCCACATTAAGAATCACATGCAATAGATTAAGAGTGGCAAAGGAGATGGCAAGATGCAAGGAGTAACATCATTAGTGGCAAGGGTAGAGCTCAAAAAAAGAGGGGTGGCTAGGAGTAACATCATTAGTGGCAAGGGTAGAGCTCAACAAAATAGGGGTGGCTAGGGAAGAGTTGGATGAAAGGGGGCATAGCTAGGGTAGAGATTCAACTTTGTGTAAGGCATTCTGCTTCATCATTTACGCTGGAATAAATGGTAATAGTACAAAGGTAGAAAGTGTCCTTTTTAACAACATCAATCTTAAAAGACATATATTATGTCGATTATTGTACCAGGTTTGACTTCTATTAATAAGGACTTCTTGGGTGGCATGTGTGATGATGCCAACTTTATCAAGCTCAAAACCCTAATTCACCTTCGTTCTTGTGTTTTTTTGGCCAGTTGAATCTCAAGCTTAGGGGGTTGTTTTTAGTTGATACTATTGCATGTGAGAATTCAATTTTCTATTTCTTATTTGCCATGCTTGCTATTTTAAACCTGGAACCCTAGTTTTCCCTCTTGATTTGGAAAAACCCAGCCTTATAAGTATTGTTTCTTAACATCATTTGAAGGTTTATCCATTTATTTTCCTTTTGAGTTAGTATGTGGTTTATGTAGTTGTCTCATAACTATTATTATAAGTTGGTTCAAGCAGTACACTACTTCAAAACAATATGTTGATTTTGAGGATGTTATACCAGCAGGATTGTCATCTAATCAGCCATTGGTAGTGTGTTTTTATTGTGAAATAGTGCTCAGATTAGTTTTATACATACATATTTTAGGATAGGATCATTAAATAGTGGCATATGTGAGAAAGGGTTGTTTTAGGAATGTATTTCGGTGACTAGCATGTAGGATAAAAGAAAGGACAACCATGATAAATTGAGGCAGGAACCATGGTTTGATGGGTTAGAACTGATAAACAACTATATAATTTTTTTATGGATAACACTTGGATGTTATGAGGTTAACTTTAGCCATACTTTGACAACATCCTCAAGTGAAATTTGATAGTAAAATCAGCCTGTAGAATCAGTACTGAAGTCTGATCTGAAACCACAGTTAAAGCGCCCTTTACCTAGATGTGTTTGGACAAGTTCAATAATATGTATGTTTCAAATTCTAATTACCAGTATTAAAGTGAAAATTTTAAGAGGAATGGTTGTTGCACAACAGGTTCATTGTTTATATTCAAAATTCAGAAGTTTCATGGACCAATAGCAGTATATGTTGACTCCATGCAACTACAGTGCAAGGGGTATTTTTACAACATATTTCTAGTATGCATTAGGGGCATTTCCTGTAGTAGTATGTGCTTCGGGATTATGGCATTTCAGGTTTATATTAAGCACCTTGTAATGATCTTTTAGACCTGTTCTTATGCCTGAGTATTCCTTTGACTAAATGTGGACTTACATAGTAGCTGACTGCAAAATATTGGCATGTGCACAGTGGATGGCACAAGGAGGGCACAACCTGAGGTGATCTTGTTTCTTGTATAATTTAAGCAAGGCATGGAAACTAATGTGTAGTTTCAGTGTTATGTTTGAGGTTGAATTCATACTAATTTTGACCAGCAATTCTTGTATTTTCTTTAATGATTGAATTTTAGGATCTTTTTAATCAATAGGATCATATTTATAATTGTCTTGCTAGTTTTTTTCTATGACTCTATTCCATCACCCACTTAGCCTTGGAACCAATCATTCATGTATATCAAGATCAACTTTAAGCAAATTCTAACTGATTTTGTATAATAGTTCACACATTTTAAGAATTTGCTTGCTGATATGCAATCTTTTAATTATAGATCTGTCTATTGTTCTTGGTTATTTGAAGCCATAATTGGCGGATTCCAAGATTTTGTTCAACAATGTTATATGAGGAGCACCCCCCTCATATTAGAAAGTATTAATCTAGAAGTTAGAGGTTCATTGTTGGTGAGGGACAACAAACCTAGACTATCTATTCAAAACCATTGATGGATGGGAGATTCAATGGAAATAACCCTCGTCCATTGGCTAGAAGATCAAGATACAATTTATAAACATAAATATCTTCATTTTTTTTAATTTGGGCACTATGTCTAGTAAGAAATGAATCCATATTCAAAGAAAATCTAATTATTCCCTCTAGAGTCTTTTACAAAGTTCAAAATGCCTTCAATGCATATGAGTAGCCAAGTAGATAGAAAATGAGTAAAACATGGATTTTTTGTTATGGTGCAACATAAGGGAATCCTGAAGACAATGGATCAGGGGGTATTCTTGTCCTTTTTAAGAAGACAGTGGAGCAGGGGGTATTCTTGTCCTTTTTAAGAAGACAGTGGAGTAGGGGGCATTCTTCTTTATTTTTGGTTTTCAACGATGCAACTCAAGGGAATCTTGGAAACAGTGGAGCAAGGGACATTCTCGTCCTTGTTTTTATTTTTTATGGTGCAACAAAAGATAATCCTGGAAAGAGTGGAGTAGGGGTAGTATTTTTATATCAAAGGATCATTGGTGGAAATTCACATGAAACTTAGGAGTTGGCACAAACAACAAGGAAAACATCATGGCAACAAATCCATTATTGAAACTAGCTATGTGACAAATTCTAGGTGATTGGTGACTCCAAGTTGGATATTGGTTGGTTGTCATCTAATATTAGCAACAGTCATTAAAGCTAGAGGGGATGATCAATACCACAAAGGAGATTGCGGGTTCTTTTGAAAGCATTGGTTTCATTCAGGCCATGAGGAAAAACAACTCTTCTGTAGATGGATTGTCAAAAATGGCTTTGTCTCTTCAACTAGGAATTCTATCTACTTGGGGGCATAGAGTAGGCAAAGCATTTAATGCATATAGAAATATATTTTCTAATGCTTTGTTGCTTTTATGATTGATAGTATATGTCATGTTTATGAGTGCTATATAGACAGAAAAATATAGTGCTTCCTTTCATATGTTGTTTGATTTTTCTAGACTTTATGAAATGGTCCAAGCCATCAATGGTGCCCCTAAAGGATATAGGAGCCCTGGGTATGACAAAGCTAGAACCTTGGGAGTTGACATGGAACAAGCCAAAATCCAAGGTGCGCTAGGAAAACTTACAAATGATTGGAACTGACATGGGGCATCAATTGTATCTGATGGTTGGACAAATATGAAAGGTGGGCCATTGATAAATATTCTTGGTGTGTCTGTTAGTGGTGTGATCTTCCTTTCATCCCATGACTACTTAGATCGCTACAAGAAAGGTATTAATATTGCAGATGCCTTGCTTAAAACCATTCAAGAGATTGGGCCCTGCAATGTCATTCAAGTTATCACTGATAATGTTGCTAATTGTAAGGCAACAAGAACAATCATTGAAGATAGGAATATTTGGCTTGGCTTGGAAGGTAGGGTATTACTAGAAAAAATTGGTCACCTATGTTATAGTATCCATATTCCCACTGATTTGGATCCATATAGATCCCCATATTCTATAGATATAGCTTAGATACATGTCCACTAAGAAATTCCAAAAAAAGAGGGGGGGGAAAGATAAACCCTAACACAAAAGTGGACACCAACTTTTCAAATACAACTAGAAACATTTAAACTTCCAAATTTTAGTAAATATCCTTGATAGATTTGTTTATGATATAGTTGTATATAGTACATACATTCTTCGATATTCAATGGTTAAAACCATGAAGAGTCACCATCTCACTCAATAGTTAACCAGTAGGTTAATCAGAGTACTCAGTTTCTAACATCAGTATATAAATGTCTATAGGCTTCAAACTGATGATTTCAAGGATTACAAAAAGCATGTTGTTATAAAGAGATGAATTCATCAAAAACTGTTCATTAACAGCAACATGTTTAGCCTCCCAACTATAACAGTTTTCTTCAACATTGCATTCGTGAATGTTATTCCAGCAACATGAATATGGGTGGTTTATTCTTATTCCATAATGGCAATTAGTAAGGCATGCTACTAGTGATCTGCATTCTACAATGTAGTTTGATAGAACATTGTAATTTTAATCAATTCTTCATATATATAGGGGTTGATGAGGACATATATCTTTTGAACAAGGTTAGCCAAGTGCAGGAATTTTGTCGAGCATCTTTTCTAGGTGAATGTAAATTTCTTGACACTCAGAGGACTTGTTGTATGACTTAAATGAACTAGATGTTCTGAGAGAAAATGCATGCACTATATTCCAGTCAAGGTTTTGAGTACAAAGAATGCACAATATTGGTGGAAAAATACATTATATGGAAATAAAATATACAATATCATAGCTGTGGGTTTTCATTTAGGGTCATGGGATTTTTTATCTGGTTGCGACTTGTGCCAGGTTTAGAGGGATTATAGAATACATTATCAATAGAATACCAAGACTTGTGACATAACCGCGCTATCATATTCTTGTGCATAAGCCTCGACTTCCTTTAAAATCAATTGAGGTGATCCCATATAATTCTTTAAGTGAACCCCACTGCCAAAAGAAGTAGCAACCTATTGTTGAGCATATGTTTTTACTTGTTAATAAAGTGCCTCAAATGTTCTGTCACCTTGAGATAACTTACATTCTCTTTAGCATCAGGTTGTTTGACAGTTATACCCTCTACAACTTGATTCATCATTTCAAGGCCCACATTTAGCTGATTTCTAATTCTCTCATTAGAAAGGATCTCAAGGGAAAAAATACCTTTCCACACTAAAAATCACTATGTAACTTCATCAAAGTCGAGATTATTTGAACACAACCAATGAAACAAAACCTACTGCATCTTTAGTAAAAATGGTGTTTCGAACATAGTAACCATATAGTCTGTAGGAATATTTGATGTCCAGCCCATAACCCCGAAGAATCGATCAGTTGTTTATTAGCAATTTAGCCATGTTAATTTGAAATTCCTATAACACAACCATAGTTTAGGCATAATAAAGCAAATAATCAGTTGCTTCCAACTAGTAGGATCAAAAACAATTTCCAAGGAGATAAAATTGTATTTGTAGATACATTACTTGAATGCGAGAGAAGAAGTACCCTTTCCAACTTATAACAAATTTGGAGATACAAAGGCTCCATCCTGTCGCAATAATGGAAGCCAAGGGTGCAACCAACCATGTAGATGAATTAGCACATATTCTTTGCAAGAATCCCAAAAATATATTGTTTGTTGTTAATTTAGGCATCACCATCACCATCACCATCACCATTTATTCAAGAAAGGTATGGAGTGTGGAAGTTGGTAGCAATGTCTCCCATGTTTCCAGAAAGTGTAACATAGGTTCAAGGTCCTTGGCTCTCAAGAAGTCATAGAATCTATTCTCACTACTGGAAGGACAACCTCTCATAACAATAGAGTATAATGAGTTGGTGTAGTATGTTCTACTTCTGCATATATTCTATAGTGACAGGGTTCATCCAGTTTCATAAGCCTCTACCACAAAGCTATAATCTATAAAGCCTAATATGGATGTTGACATGGTTCCCAGCCTGGAAAAACTCTTATCAGCAATGGAAAAGAAAAATGTATATGCAATACAAGACAAATTACAGAGATTATTAATATCCTCCCAATATTTGGCTTGCAAATTCTAAAAAATGGCACCGCGAGGGATTCCACCATCATGGAACCTATAGTAACACTCTCTCAAACTCTATCCAATGCTACTATAATATTCTCTATGGTCTCTAGTTACTCAACCTCTTTCTAAAGTTATTCCTTTTCTTTTCGATATATTGCCACAGATTCCCTTTCATGCCTTAAATTTTGATCAAACTTATGAACATCTACCTTTGCTATATCAATGACTAACTTCACACTCTATTTCATCCCTAGCTAGTGCACCTGATCCCCTGTGGCATTATGTTCTATGTTTAGGCTTTCAAGATTTGTCTACATCCTCACTTGAGGGCCTCTCTTATGAATCACTTTTTACACCACCTCAATCCCCTACTGCTTTTGAGCTAAAATATCTTCATCCATGATTTATTCTTTGTTCTTACTCTGGTTGTCCTTCGATGAAAGTTTCTCTATCCCCTAGTGTTTAATCTCTTTCATATTTTCAACCTATTCAACAAAAGGAAAACCAATAGATGTCTCTTAGAAATCATTAAAATCCATCCCCATATTCTTTGATCTCAACTCCACCTCGATCATAATGGATATCTCTTGCTTATTATTTCCAAGCCCACTCCACTATAACCCAACAACAAACAGGAAATTTATAGTCCCACCTATAAGGCATTAGAAATGGACTTCCCATACTGGTTAGTTGGTTGATCAAGAAGACATTATTTGCTTCTTAGTTGGTTGATAACTTGAACAAACATCTGATTCACATTTAAACCAATGGACTATTGCAACCTTGCAAAAACAAAATCCCACTGTTCTTTTTGAGGTGGAACACTGTGCATCTGTTCCTAAATTTTCAACACCAGAAGGTTGCTGACAAGCTTCTGACACAAAAGAGAATTCTATAGACTTACCTCCACCAGATTCAACTGGTAAGTCTTAAGATAAAGAAGTTGAAGCAAAAGTAGCCAACGTGGATCACAACTAAAGAAAACCAACACAATAGCAATTGGTGGAGAGATTGACTAACTACAACCTAAGTGTCCTATGAAATGATCAAAATTGCAGGTTGGTCAAAGCTTGCAGATACCATAACCAGTGAAGTTGTATGTTTGCCCCCCTGTTTAATCGCATGACCTAGACTGAGATTCAAGATGAAATAAAGTAAGAGACCAGAGGAAAGTACAATGTTTATAGGCAACAAATTCAACATATAAGGTGAGAATGTTGATGTAGTCAAACAAACAATGATGTAATTCTAGTGGGTATACCCTAGAAATTGAGGCAAGCACATCAGTTGTTCAATCTATAACCTTAATCCAGGTAAATTGTTGATATAAAACTTAAATATCAAGATAACAAGTAAAAGTTTCAGTTTCACCTCCAAATTTTGCTTCAAAGAGGTATCTTTGATTGAAGTATTCATAGCCTTGTACTACTCAAGGAGATATTCTATATCAAGACCTGAATTCAATATACTCTGAGTTAAAGTATCTCCAAGAAATCATTTGTTCCTTCTAGTAGTAAGTTGTTCTTGCAAAGGAAATATGCATCATTGAGAACTGCATCTATAATGTGAAATGTCATTTTCATGGTTTGATCTGACTATTAATGTGATAGGGAGGTGAAACATCCAAAATAAAGTGACTATAGGCATCAAATATTAAAGCAACTTCCAAGCTACAAACAAAGAATACACCATGCAGAGCCAACAAAATTATTTGTTTTCCTTAGAGCTTACAGGATTTACCAAAATAGAACTCACAGAACAATAAAACAATAAGCAAGTTGGAAAAAAAATAGTAATATGTCGATCTAGAGCTAGCAATGTTGACTCATTGCAGGTTCAGTCCTAATTATACCACAGTAACCCAACTACAATTGATTGCATGGAAACCTGTTATCTCACAAAAATAACTATGAGCAATTAGCCTAAGGTCATTGCTACTCACTCTTCTGTTTGGACTGGTGCTTTTCCAGTCACTGGGAGGTGTCCCTAGTAATCATATGTTGTCAACACTTAGGAAATATGTGTAGTTATCACTTGTGATCAACACACAATATTTGTCCTCGATATGCAAGCAAACAACTGAGGACACAAGAAAACTTGCAGTCACACAATATGAGGGAGATTCCACTTCATAAAACAATTACAACTATGAATGATGAAAGAAGAAACAATATGTTCCTAGAGTGAATATAAAATCAAAATAAAAACACTAAGGCCACCCACTCCACTATAATGCAACATGATTATTCAACCATGAGATTCAAGAGCTGCCGCGAGTGAGTGCGATCTTGTTAATTGGATGAACTCCATGATGACATTATTGATAATGAGGATGACAAGGAGGGTATCAAGAGATTCCATGATAAATACAATGACAAGGTAAACAATAGTACTTGTGGGATAGATGGGAATAGGGTTAGAAATTACAACTATGATGAGGCATAAACCCTCACCAAGGAGATTGAGGATGAATCCCAATTTCTTATAGAGGTCTTTAAGATCAAAGACACTCTTGCAAACCCATAAACACTACCTGATTAGGGTTTCCATGTCATACGTTAAAGTCGGTGTAAATGTGACCTTCAATTTTAATCAGAAAGTAAGTTTGGCAATATTAAAATTAGAGCTTGTTAAGCAATGAAACCAAGGAGATCCAAAACTCTGCCAAAGCTTTCAATGTCATCTATCTGGATGCAAGCAACACATCAAACAACATTGTTTATGGAATCTGAAATTCAACCACCATAGTTATGAAAGTATAATTTCATTAGAGGAATGTCGGTCTCATGTTAATAGGTTTCCTATGATTTACGCATAGGAACCTAGTGCATAGACCATTTTTCTCTTCGCTTAGCTAAGTAGAGCTCATTTCCCTTTCTAAATAATCAATAAGTCTTTTCAAATAAAATACAAAATAAACATAGTAGATCCTAAAAGATGAAGATGCTCAAGTCATGCCAAAAAATGAAAAGAAATAAAAAATTATTTCCTTGACCATCAAACATATTAAAAAAATAATCATACTTATGGAGAATGCATTGAGTGCCCACAAAATAACTAAAGGCATATATTAAGCCTAAGACCATATGTGTCTCAAATAAATGTCATGACAAAAAGATGAAAAACAATTTTTTACTCAACAAAGGTCTTTAACTTTAACCCAAACCCTTGACTCAATGGAAATCAGATGAAGCCAATCATTCCATAACAAAAGCTTCAGTCAAACATCAAATGAGAACTAGAAGCATTCAAGGGCCTAACACATTTTTAACCAAAATAAACACAAAATTCCAAACTTGACAAAATGCTACAAAATGCAACAAACAAACAAACCATTAAAATTTATCAACATATTAGAGAAAGAAATCAAAGAAATTTCATCTACTTGAATGAGCCCATTCTTTCTTAGAAGAATTCTTGTTAAATTAGGTATCTACCCTTTAATAATATGACACTATCTATGTGAATATATAGGTCCCATCTTCATCAAATTCCAACTTCATTTCCTGTCACATACAAGAAAGAGACAATGTAATAGTTAAATATCAAAAAATCAATCTTAAAATAACTTGCATCAAGAAAATGTGGCTCCAAAGTTACAATGAAAAACACAAAATATAAATTATAGAACCTATTTTTACCTGAAATGCATCCTCAAATTGGCATATAGTAATCTTGCTATGATAAAGAATTTCCAACCTACTCCAAAAATAGAGGAAGAACATATCACAAGAATCACATCATTTGTTCTATTCCATTCACTATTTCTTGCACCACCAATGGAACACATATACCGAAATAAGTGTTCCCTAGGCCCTCATATATATTGGATTAGATCAAATGTTGTGGTATATCAATTTCCCAGTTCTCATCTTGGTGCTCATTTTCTTCATTATGAACAAGACCCTCTTCATATGGACTATCATTATGAGCCTCCAAAGAATTATGTTATGTATCAAGTTCATTATAGAAACTTGTTATACTGTTTTCCCCCCTTCTATCATAATCTGATCGTCAAAGAGCTAGTGCTCTTTCATATGGAAAATTGGAAATGTCATACTTTGTTACATATAATATTAAACATATATCCATATGTTTATCAATCTTGTTCCTCATCTTTGACTTAAAAAATGATAGTGCACTAAACATTCTCTCATCCTCCACTGATCCCAAAATCATGGTTTGACACAAATCCGCTAATTTGAAATATTCGGATGTGTTTGACTGTAAGTATTGGCTAGCACCTAAAATAGTTCATAATCTTGTTATTGCACCATATTCTAGAGGATTCTCCAAAGTGTGAAATTGATTCTAGTTTTTTTCAGCGAAGCGTGTGGCTTGTTGAAACAATTTCGATTGATCCAAAATACCTTTAGCTTTTTCTCCATGCATCTCGACCTTCTTGCAAAAGTGGTCGACTAAAGTATTTAATTTTTCCACAAAGTCACGTTTTAAAGTAGGTTGACATTTTAAATTGTTCTAATATTCAGGGTACACCACAGACATGGCCTCCAACAATTCATCTCGAGGGAATTGTTCTCTTATCTTTGATGATAGTGACTTTGTAATTTCTATCAAGTTCTGTCTCACTGAAATGAAAACATTGCCAAATAGGTCTCTTGACATAGGGTTCTCTTTGGTGGTTCATCTTGTCTTATCAATATAATGAAAAGGAACCATATACCCACGCACTTCCATACATAGTATCCCTTTTTCATCAAACTTCAAATAATTTTCATTATTTTCTATAGAAATGATCGTAGTCCAATTTGTAAATCGTGGACCTGCAAAAGACTCTGGCATCGTATACAAATTATCCAATGAAAGACATGCAAATTTTCTTGCATTTGTGTATTCTGCAATATACATTGTGCGACTTTGAGACATTTTCATGAGGACATTCATTTCATCTAACATAGGAAGAATTCCAACCAATGTTAATAATGTCTCTATGTCAGTGAGTCGAAAGAGAAGATCTTGAGATTTATCTACACTGAAGCGATGTTCATACATCACCCCTACCAAGGACTGGTACTCACTAAATAATTTTTGCGCTGGTCCATTCAATGAGATCCATCTTGTATCAACATCATTTAATAGATTGTTTCCATTTGTAACACCATCGGAAAAAATTTTAAACTCTAAAAATTGTTTGGGACTATGATCTTCAACTTTTGAAACTGATGGAAACTTGCTTACTATTTTAAATGCAAGATTCATCCTGTGAGCCATACAATGAATACTCAACATATATGGTGAAGCTGGTAGTTGTAGTCTAACACAAAGACCATTCCTTTGTCCTTGAATTATCGATGCTCCATCTGCTCCAACACATACCAACTTTTTTGTGATCATTAAAGGATCCATACCATCACTTTCCTTCTAACTATTATTAACAAGTTCATAAATATTTTCAGCTGTAGAATTCTCCATCATTTTATGAACCCCAAGTAGATAAGAATGCCTAATATGGTCATTAACCATATAAATA
>JASDQU010171688.1:531-21057 GCA_032191745.1 Picea mariana
GCACTAAGCAAGGATTCCCTGGAACACATCCAGGGGCCCTAGAACACATCTAGGGTCTTGTATCAACCACCAAGGAACACATCCAAGGATCAATCCAAGCACTAAGCAAGGATTCCCTGGAACACATCCAGGGGCCCTAGAACACATCTAGGGTCTTGGCCATCCTTCAGGAGAATGGCTCTCGCTGCTGCATGTAAATTTAACAGAGACTAATCTTTTTACAAGTTCATCATGCTAGATTCATCTTGTTACAATTCCCCATAGGGGTATGGAAATGCGGTAAAAAAGTAGAAAAATGGCCATAATGGCTGACTGGACCTCCAACTCTGAATTTTGAACAAGTATTTGTTCAATCTTTGGCGGCTCAACTGCAAGTCCATCCTAATGCAACTTGGTGGGTAACATAAGGCTCCAAAGGGTTTATTTCAGAGAAAAAACGAGAATCGCAAAATGGTGTTGAGAGAGAAGCTCAAAGACACAAAGATGACAGGATCAGACACAGTGGCAACCTATCTCACCTGGATCCGACAGGTTCGAGATGAGTTGGCTACAATTGGGGAGACAATAGATGATTCAGAATTGGTGAGGACGACACTCAAAGGCTTCATGAAGCAGTGGACACCATTCATCAAAGGAATTTTGGCGCGAGGAAAGCTCCCTAATTGGACGAGGTTGTGGGATGACTTCGTTCAGGAAGAACTTCGAGATGAATATCAAAATGGAGGTCGATACAAGAATGATGATGAGAACTTTGCTCTTGCCAACCAAGCAAAGAAGGGAAAAGGGAAATTCAAGAACACTTCCAGTGCATAGTCTACCTCTCAAGATGGCAAGAAGAAAGACATGAGCAAAGTCAAGTGCTTTGCATGTCACAAGTTTGGGCATTCTGTAGATTAATGTCCGAACAAGAAAAATGGTGGAAACGAGTCGCAACTAGAGGTAGCTGCATTGGCAAAGGCTCAAGTGGATGAGTTTGCCAAGAAGTTTGAACACGAGTTCTTACTTGTTTCCTAGATTTCCTTGGGAAACATACCATCTTGTGCATGGCTACTAGATAGTGGAGCCACATGTCATATGACAGGAGCACAAGAGTTGTTCGAGAGTTTCACAGAGTCAGACTCAGACATGTATGTGGAACTTGGTGTGGGCACCAAGCATGCAGTAAAGGGATCTGGGACACTACCATTCCAGATGGAGTCAAGAGGCGTGTTGAGAGTGATGGACATGCTATGGGTGTCAAAACTCGGGAGGAGTGTTCTCTCAGTGTCGGCGATTAAGAAGAAAGGCTTTGACGTAGTATTCCAAGGTGGACAGGCATTGATCAAGCCCAAAGGATCTAGCTCAGACACAGCAGTGGTTCTTAGAGTTAGAGAGAGCAACTTGTATAGGCTAAAGGGCCAACCTATGCGAGCAATGGAAAGCAACAGAGTGGCAGAGAACAAGGAGGAGGTAGCTCCGAAGGTTGAGCAGCTAAGAGGGAGTCAACCTTCAGGTTTAGGTGGGAAGGAGCATCCTTCCAAGTCTGTCAAAAATGAGTCATGGTACGAGATGGCCATATAGGATGCTCAAGAGCAAGAGGCTTCTAGGAGCATGTTCAAAGGGAAGTCTTCGAAGAAGGGTCCGAACGAGATGGTCGGGATAGCTTTCGTTTCAAAGAGAGCAGCCAATCAGGTGGATTGGAAAGCATCCATGGTAGTGGATATAATAGCGAAGACAGAGCCACTTCTAGGTGATGGAACTACCTTTCTCACTAAGAGGGAGTGTTAATGTATGGAGCATCAGAAAACTGAGTTACAGGTTTTCTGAATTGCTGTTGTAATTTTCTGAATTCTCTGTGGGCCAATAATAAAAGAAAAACTAGATGCTGGTTTTCCCAAGTTGGGTTTCCAGGGTAAACAACTGTGTCATATATGTATGACTGTGTTTCTACTTGCATTTCCACTGCATTTTATTGCTAAGAATACCAGTGTATTTGTTTTCAACAGTTCAGAAATATATTTGCTGCGTTAAGTAATTTTTCTGGGTATAAAACTGTTAGGAAGATCAAATCAGATCTGGTATTCAAGAATTATAAGACGCATCTCTCAATACAAAACTTTATAAATTATTCATAAGACATAATTTGATAGTGATCCATGAAGATTTTGAAGAAAAGCAAGTGTGTCACTCAGCAAAACTGTCACTTTCTGTTTAGGTCTATAGCTTTCCAGATTTGAAATGTACCTTATTAAGAATGTTTCTTTACAACAAGAGGAAAGCACATATTTTACAGCTTTTGACGTTTGAAACTTCTTTATCTCACAAAACATACAAACACAGTATCTTACTCCTATTCTGTTAAGTGAGTGGAGGCTAGATTATATACTTGACCACTCGCTGCCTCATACAAGCGCAGAAGCAAAGCAAGAAGAGTGCTCTTGCCACTACCACTGAGACCAACCTGCACATAAATATACACAGAAAACCAAATGTTAACAACTGTGTGTATATCCAGCAACCAAAAATATAAATATATAGGACCACAATTATAGGGAATAACTTTCTAATAAAAACACAATAAGAAACTTACCACAGCAACCAGCTCACTGGGAAAAATTGATAAATTAACATTTTGCAAGACAGGAATCTGTGAAAATCAAAATTGATGAGGTCACATTCTCTATTCAAATATACAAATAAAAAATTATTTATTCTTTTCAATATAAGAATGACAAAAGAAACTCAAAAAGATCCATTCCAAAGGTTAATTAAAGGCATGAAAAATGTAAAATAGGGACACTCATCCTAGCTTTCAACAAACTCTTCTCGATGGAATCAAGGAGTATATATCACGGAACAAAATTAACCAGGTGAACCTAAATTGATTTAAGTTTGTCAGTATTCGCCACTTTGGCTTCCAGAAAAGCTGATGTACACAGTACAAATGAATTCTAGAAGCAGATGTCAGCACTATCTTGAAATATGTCTTCATTAAAGAAAAAGACATATGTTGTACACAGTACATATGTGTTCTAGAAGAACTATGCACTATCTTGAGATAGGCCTTTGTTAAAGAGAAAAAGAATTTCCATTACAAAAGATGAGAATCTTTCAACATCCCGATTATGTCATGTCCCCATTTTTAGATTCCCTTATTATGCGGTTAGAGTCACTTCAGGAGGCTTGAGTCAGCCAAGTCAGAGGGGTGAGACTATGTCATCAGTGAGCTCGGAGGGTTTGGATGCGTTTTATGGGGCCCAGCTTAGTTTATTTACCATTATTCATCACCAGGATCATTTCTGCACAGCTTGTTCTTGGTTCCGTTGCATTCCAACGATTTTTGTAAAACGGGGTTATTAATGGGCATATTTTAATTAATTACACTAAAGGTACTATTTGGAGCTTGTTTCTTGGAGAAATATCTTAGTGTAATAGCTCGTTGGAACCGAGGAGAAAATATCTACAAGATGGGGTGATGAAAAGTGACTTTCACTGGCTGAAGAAATCATAAAGGCGAATTAATCACTTTTTGGAGTAAAAAGATTCATTAAATTAATAAAGTGATTTTCTAAGAAAATATTAAAGATGAATTAAAAGTCACTTAAACTGAAAAAGGTGAAAACGGGTATAAAAGAGAGATAGGGGCTCATATTCTCTCATTATGCACAGTTTATGATTTGAGAGTGAGTTCTGAGGTGACTTCACAGGTTCAAGAAAATTCGTGACTTTGTGGATTTAAGGAGGAATACACCCAGCGGTCGATTTCAGTGTTGAGAGACACACCCTAGTCACCGGGGAGATCACACAGAACTTCCATCGGTCTTTAGCAGCAGTTACACAGTTTGCAACAGCAGGGGCACACTTGTTCAGAGTGCGCCAATATCTTTTAAGGTTCGACTTGTCCCAACCAGGGAGGATCCAGTGATTTCCCTCCGACACAATTGAGACGAGGGCAGGGCGCATCTATTGCTTGGTTTCTCGTCAGATTTCGTCCCGAGAGATCATCAGATCAAATCCAGAGAAATCCTTCCGACCCATTTTAGATGAGCCTGGGGCGCTCAGTTTGAGACCTTTATAGCGAGATTCTGTCGGTGGAATTACTAGGGCACAGTTGCTAGCAACAATTGGGGTGCATTCCCCCAGGGGGATTCATCTGGGGTCCACACAGATCATCAGAGGGTCGATCTTCAATTGGTCAACCACTAAGAGTGTGCATGAGGTCAGGGCGCACTGTTTGAGACAGTTTCCAGGCAGATTCGAAGAGTTTATCCACTAGGGAAAACTTTCCAATCTTGCAGTGATTGTCGTAGCATGCAGCAAATCCTACAACTCATCCATTGATCCAGCAACATTCTTCTATTACCAGGTATCATTGTTTTAGTTTGCTTATTGTATTCCGGCTAAGATCCTTTTGTCTCTGATCTAGCCGAGAGATTTATTTTACTTAGCCGCATGTGGCATTGTACCTAGTCATTTTCATAATACATTGTTGCAGTTGTTCTATGTCTTTATCTTTTGCGTACTTGCTTATATATTGTTAAACAATTGTAATCAAATGCAAAATCACCGCGCATGTTAAAACCAATCACTAAATGCATCCAAAAACCCAAAGTATATCAGTTACAGCAGCACATAATCACCAGTTGAGGCACATATTCCGATCTACAGAATTAGGGATATTACAGTGGTGTCGGAGTTAGTTTTCTTACCATCCTAAGGGTAATCAGTGAGAAGAAATTTCAGATGGAAAATAAGTGGGATCAATATTTGGCAAATCAATGGGCACAAGATGAGGAGTTTACAAATTGTTTGAGGGAGTATATGGCGCTTGGTGAGGCATTTTACACAGCCATGACATTCAAAGAATTTTGCACCATCAAACATCCTAAGTGGTATGAGCCCCAATTAGCAGCGGATGAGGATTCCTTTAAAAGCACAGGGCATAAATTGAAGGAGCATGAAGGACAGATTGACCTTTTGGATGGGCATGCACCTATTTATGATAGGGATGTGTGCAATGAGGATGATAGGACAAAAGTCTTTTATACATCATTAGAGTTGGCCTATGAGGGTAATGACATTAGCATATGTGATGGTCAGGATAATACCCCATGTGATATAGTTTCTCAATCAATGTCAACATCTTATCATTGTTATGATGCTTATGACTATTTGGGTGTGAGTACACCTAAGTATGATGAGGATGTGTGTGAGGACTTATGAGGAGTTGGCAGTGGATGAGATACCTTGTGAGGTTGACCTCATTTCTCGGGAGGTGTTTTTGAATGATGTTGGGCAAAGTGGTACAACAAATGTTGGGGTGTACTCTGATGAGGATTCCAAAGTTGACCTTGATAGCAGGAGCGACGAGGTAGCACTTCAACATGATGTGGATGTTTGTTCGTGTGAGTCACACCATTTGACAGGGCCATTGAAGGTTCGCAAGGACATGATTGTGGTAGCCATGAGACACCTCGATGACACACATACATTGGTGGATGACTTTTGTTGGAGGGCCACTATGGCACAGGATAGCTTGGGAGGAGATATTTCCCTTGCGGATTTCATTTCACTCAAGGAGGCCATGGTAGTAACTAGATCTAACTACCTACACCTTCTCGCAAATAGGGATTATCTTCTCGCAGTGGGGGGCGTGTACTAGGGTGCAATGGAAGGGAAAGAGCATGAGGTAGACATAATTACCCGTGAGCTGGTGAACGCACAGGACTCCTTGGAGAGCACACAGATGGTCCTTCAAAAATCTGAGTTACATGTTGAGCAGCTTCGAAAGGAGTTGAGTCAGGCATCTCTTTCATCCATTTCAGTAGACAGTCAGTCATATACATCAACCTTCTCTCAGGAGGTTGTCAATGACATTGTCGAATTGATGGAGGAGCCTCATGTGATGGGTGAGCATGAGGGGCATTCATACTTACAGGTGATTGTAGGGAGACATGACACAAAGATTTTTGAGGATGCACATGTGTTGCAGGGGCCACCACCTTTGGTGAGCTCTTTGATCACTCATGATGAGACAGTTGAGCATACACTCATGGATTGTGGAGACAGGTACATTTCAAGTGAGGACACATCCATTTGGGATCCAGAGTTAGTTGATATCCATGATGAGGACACGTCTATACAGGATCCAGGGTCAGTTGATATTCATGGATTGATGGACATGGTGGTACATCCAGGATACAGGATGGTACCGAAGGACATAAGAGTATGCAGTGGTATACATGGGCATACAGTGACGAGCAGTAGTCTGCAATGGCATGCAAAGGTGTACAATGGCGCACATGGGGATGCATTGGAGTGTAGGGCAAAGCCATATTTGATGGAACATGGAGTTTCCAGTGGAGAGCGTTCCGCTCTGTTGCCGCAGTGCATGGATTTTGGAGATCATATCATTAGTAGCTGTAGCACCTATGATGATGGAGAGAGTAGGGTTGACCATCAATGTGAGGAGACACCTTTGGATGCGTATGATGGCATGTGAGTAGCGTGGAGTTCCGAGTGACTTCTCAAATAGTCCACCAGAGTGCATGGATGAGTTCTTGGTCATACCCTTTGGTCATACCCTTTGGATTGGAGGTTTCTTCTATTGTTCCTTGATGCTCTCATCAGGTACAGCAGGACATGGGAGGATTATGTGAGGCAGTTGGATGAGCCCTGAGCCGATATAGATATGACAAAGATTCTCCATTTGGGGCATGTGGATAGTGCACAGGTTGACAAAGGTAGATTGAGGGACGACATGATCTACTATAGAGATGGCCCATATTTAGTCTCTGAGTCCACATTTAGGCAGATGGTCATGACAGTGATGTATGATACATCTTGGGCAGAGAATTCCGAGAATTTGTATGAGTTTGAGGCACCATAGGAGACCGGGCTATTTTTCAGTGGGGTGTCTAAACTACAGGATTTGCTTGCATACATTGTCAGGAGTGAGGATGGCAGATTTCTCTGTGCGGGTCGACAATAGTAGGACAAATTAGTAGGCACGGGGTTGATTCCTAGTATTTGGTTTTCATCAGTTAGTGGCATACAAGGTTCAGTATATTGGCTCAATTGGATTCCGACAGTTATCCGTATAGCACAACAACAGTCAGTGGGAATTGGAAGTGGTGGACTTCCAAATTGGCTATGGGATATGGGGATTCATTTGGTCGGTAGTTTGCTTCACTTCTTGATGGACTAGGTTGTGCTAGCGAGCGGTTACTTCATTCTTGGATTGTCATGAGAGGGCTTGTTGGGATTCGTTTTATATGGCGAGACAAGTTCTCTCTTTTGGTATCCAGGATCGAGTATGGTGGTGGATTTGTAGACTTTGGTTCTGCAAGGACACCTTTACAGATTCTGCATCTTGATAGCAGGCCCAGTCTTTACAGGTATTTTAGCATGGGGTTCCAGGAGTGGGGAATCCAGTATGTGTACATTGGGCAGACAGTCATCGCCAGAGTGGTGCAGTGTCAGCATGATGATCCATTTCGGAGATTAGCGTGGAACCCTGGGCTTACAAGGTTGGGCATTTCATTGACTGATAGAGGTGAGTGGATCCTTGCAAGGGGAATTTCTTCAAATTTTCCATTGAGCTTCAGTTTTGAGGAGAGCATTTCACTTTTTAGTTATTCGTTGAGGTCTTGTAGTTCCTCACTTTGGTGGCAGAATGTTCAACCAAAGGAGGTCATGTTTGGCTTGGAGTGGTCATGGAGGTCAGGATCATTTTCTATGGAGGTCCAAAGTTCCTTTCAGGAGTTCTCTCATGAGATGTGTGATAGTGGCTTCCTAGTAGAGCGACTCATTGAGGGGTTGACCGAGTTTTTGCAGTATCATGTTGCTCTACCCATCAACAACATTTAGGAGGAGAATTTTTATGTTAGTACCTCACCGGATAGTGAGTTGAGAGGAGGATGCTTCACATCTTCCAGGTTGGTTAGGGACCCAGGTATCATGTTCAGTTTCAGTTGGGTTCAGTTGGCAGAGTGTCAGGGTTTGATAGGATTGCTTGAGGACAAGCAATCTTTGGGAAGGGATGATTGTCATGTCCCCATTTTTGGATTCCCTTATTATGCGGTTAGAGTCACTTCAGGAGGCTTGAATCAGCCAAGTCAGAGGGGTGAGACTATGTCATCAGTGATCTTGGAGGGTTTGGATGCGTTTTATGGGGCCCAACTTAGTTTATTTACCATTATTCATCATAAAGATCATTTTTGCATAACTTGTTCTTGGTTTCATTGCATTCCGGCAATTTTTGTAAAAAAGGGGTTATTAATGGGCATATTTTAATAAATTACACTAAAGGTACTATTTGGAGCTTGTTTCTTGGAGAAATACCTTAGTGTAATAGCTCGTTGGAACTGAGGCAAAAATATCTATAAGATGGGGTGATGAAAAGTGACTTTCAGTGGCCGGAGAAATCATAAAGGTGAATTAATCACTTTTTGGAGTAAAAAGGTTCATTAAATTAATAAAGTGATTTTATGAGAAAATATTAAAGATGAATTAAAAGTCACTTAAAGGGAAAAAGGTGAAAACAGGTGTAAAAGAGAGATAGGGGCTCATATTCTCTCATTATGCATAGTTTATGATTTGAGAGTGAGTTTTGAGGCGACTTCACAGGTTCAGGAGAATCCGTGACTTTGTGGATTCCAGGAGGAATACACCCAGTGGTTGATTTCAGTGTTGAGAGACACACCCTAGTCACTGGGGAGATCACACAGATCTTCCATCGATCTTTAGCAGTAGTTACACAGTTTGCAACAACAGGAGCGCACTTGTTCATAGTGCGAGCACATCTTCTGAGGGATTAGAGGTTCGATTTGTCCCAACCAGGGAGGATCCAGTGATTTCTCTCCGACCCAATTGAGAGGAGGGCATGGCGCATCTATTGCTTGGTTTCTCGTTAGATTCTGACGGAGAAATCATCTTGGGCGCATTATTCATGCAGTGAGGGTGCGACAGATGGGGAGGATACATTTGGGGTTCCCGAGAGATCATTAGATCAGATGTATGGAAATCCTTCCGACCCATTTCATAGGAGCCTAGGGCACTCAGTTTGAGACCCTTATAGCGAGATTCTGCCAACGAAGTCTCTAGGGTGCAATTGTCGGCAACAGTTGGGGCGCCTTCCCCCAGGGGGATCCATCCGGGGTCCGTACAGATCGTCAGAGGGTTGATCTTCAGTTAGTCAGCCACCGAAAGTGTGCATGAGGTCAGGGAGCACTGTTTGAGACGGTTTCCAAGCAGATTCGAGGAGTTTAGCCACCATGGAGAACTTTCTAGTCTTGCAGCAGTTGTCGTATGAGTTGTCGTAGCATGCAACAGATCCTACAACTCATCCATTGATCCAACAACATTCTTCTATTACGGGGTATCATTGTTTTAGTTTGCTTATTGTATTCCGGCTAAGATCCTTTTGTCTCCGATCTAACCGAGAGATTTATTTTACTTAGCCGCATGCAGCATTGTACCCAGTGATTTTCATAATACATTGTTGCAGTTGTTTTGTGTCTTTATCTTTTGCATACTTGCTTATACTGTTAAACAACTGTAATCACATGCAAAATCACCACGCATGTTAAAACCAATCACTAAACGCATCCAGAATCCCAAAGAGTATCAGTTTCGGCAGCACATAATCACCAGTTGAGGCACATATTCCGATCTGTGGAATTAGGGACAATACAGATTGCTTTGTATTTTCTTGAAATATGTTTTAATATATCAGTTTCCAAAAATTTCTAATAGCATATTTATCTTAATTCTCCTACAAATTCGTCGGCTACTCTCTTCTAAATTTACACTCCAATGATGTCCAACTGTTGCAAAGTTGGTCCCAAGAAATTGCAGTGACAAAACTATTGCAGTCTTCCCTATTGTATACCCCTGATGCACTTCAAGTATTTTAATTCAATTGAGGGGAATTTCTTTGTGATCTTATTGCAACCAAAGGTAAACAATTTCAGAAATTACTTAATGATCCTATGGAGCAGCCTTTTTGTTTTCCTCAGCTTAGGATGCTAGAGGGATTCATAACAAATTTAGTTTAAAAGTACCAAATTTGATATACAAAAGTATAATTATAATATCTATATAATATGTGATATATAAATTTATAAAACATGTTATATTAATAGACACCTCTTCCAGTGGACATCCTTCACGTGACATATCCCCTTGAATTTCTATTTATACAATTCACCTTTTTATTGGATCACACCATCTCACTCATATTAGTAATTATTCTTCTATCCTTATGGATTTCATGGATTTCTCCTATTTATTATGGATTCTCAGTTAATGAACAATTTGGTTCATACAAACACAAGGGCTTGAACCAAATATAAAACCCTTGTCATATTATTGTAATTCAACATTGCTCGAGACAAGGCGACTGAAGGGTGTGAAACTAGGTTTCCCCATTGCTTAAAGATTTGTGCCTATAGTATAGAGGGAGGTCTCAAACTCAATATCCAAATAGTGCTAAAAATTAGGGAGTGAAAGTACGACATTGAGAAGAAGGCATCATTTAGGTTCTGAAATGTTTTCTCTGTGCTTGGATTCCATCTGAGAATTTTTAGATTTGTGCAATGTGAGTTGATTTAGAAGGTAAGCTATATGGGAGAGTGGCGAATGAATTCCCTGTAGAAATTCATGCATCCTAGAAAACACTAGAGATCGGAAGTATTCTTAGGGATAGGCCAATCATCGAGAACTTGGAGCTTATATAGATCTACATGAACACTTAAACCATGAGTGTTTTCTTCATTTTTACTTATAACCTGTGTTGTCTAAGAAGGTCCACAACTGCGCAGACATGCCCCAAGTGTTTGTATCACCTTCTGCAATAGATAAACATATATCATATCATCCAACTAAATAACAATAGATTTTCCTAGGTAAGGACAGAAAATGCAGTTGATGATTCACATAAAAGTGGCAGGGACATTGATGATGAGGCCAAAAGGCATGACCAACCAATCCTAGAGACCAAATGTTTTCTTGAATGTCATCTTCCATACTTTGTTTGGCTCCATGTGGGCATGGTGATCATTGGAAGCCAAGTCAATCTTGGTGAAATACTTGCCCCCCTTGAGTTAATCAAAGAAATCTTCAATCCTCAAAAGCGGGTAATAATTCTTAACCTTTATCTTGTTGATAGTTCGGTGATCTATGTGAAGACTCCATTCTAGTTGGTCCTTCATGAAAACAATTAGCGATGGAAATCCACAAGGTAAAGTACATGGTATGATCTTGCTATAATTCAATAGCTTTGAGTGCTTGATATGTTACCTTGATCACATGTCACACAATAAAATGGATCACCTTACACTCAAATGTAATTTATATTTTCAAACACCACATCTTGCAAGAGGATAGGATTTATCAATAATGCTATATCTACACGGGATACTAAGACATAGGAGCAATTCGTTCTCGGGTGCCCCATTTATTGAGAGATTCAAGAGAGATATCATCATTTTTCTACGGTCTATCATCCCCAGGTGTCCCTTGCTACCTTATTACGTTTTCAAGATCAGAGATATCTAGCTCTATATAGCTAGCAAGTGATCACTCATAAACAACAAACTCTTTGAATCATATCTAGGGACAATCCCACTAGATTGATCATTTCTCTTCTCCAACCTATCTCAAAGATTGGAAGCATTGAACACCATGCAAACACCTCAAGCAAAGATGCAAAGGTCAATAGGTCGAAGAGAAAGTGTGCACCCTCCCACTCCCTTGCAATACATCCCACTTTCCTACAATGATAGAGACATTCCCAAACTAGTGTGCTCCAACACAAAGACACCCCCCACTCTTGATTGAGCAAACAAATGCCCATTACCGGATTTTTCTCTTCGACCTCAGATGTTAGGAGAACTCCAACTGATTCCTCCCAAGTTCCTCTAAAGAATACCAAATCGAGCACTATCAATCCAAGGCATTCCCCAAAGGTAATTATCAAGCTTTCCATTGACTCACTCACAATTATGGATGACGATAGGGATGTTCTTTCTTCCATTTGTACATCTACTTCTAATTCAAGTACACTATAATGTCTTTCTCTTTGTTAGATTTTACCCTCTTGATTTAACCCCTCACTCACTACTTTTATTTTCATTTCATTAGTATTTCCTTTTATGGGCACTTACGAGTTGTCTTGACACCCATACTACTATAGTGGGTTGTTGTACTCCCTAGTTACATTGACCTATTTTAGTCGCTCATGGACATTATACATATTATCTTATTTTATCTAACACCTTGTGTCCTCTAATGATAATCGAGATAAATGGGAAACTCCCAAGGCTCAACTCAACTCTAGGATATCATACAATGTACATGCTTACCATCACAAGCATAATTCCTAGGCTATGTCTTGTAATTGTCATTATGCTCAACGACTTGCCTCGTCTCTTTATTTTCTACAATTCTAATTATACTTGCAATTATCACATGAGTACATGAGATTGAAATCAAATTCATACTAGCAATAAATTGGCCTAGTGGTGTTAGAATTTAAGGGAAAAATTGTTGTTGATTGCAGCTTCATGAGACATCCTCCAGATCGTTCTCCTCTGGACTGAGTTGAGACATCTGTGAGTGAGAGCCCAAGTGTTGGGTGTGCCCATGTGATGGGTGTGCGTCAGAATCTGGACTGAGTTGCTATGACATGTGGTCTCTTGCTTTGTACTCCTCTAGACTGAGTTGAGTCAGCTTGAGATGGTCTCTTGCCTTGTACTCCTATGTACTCAGTTGACTCGGCTTGAGATGGTACTCCAGATGATTCTCCTGTGAACTCAGTTCAGATAGAGATTTGTTGAGTATGACATCCCTGTGGTTGAGCACAGGTGGACGTGTCCCTAGTGGCTGAGCACCAGTGGACATGTGGATCCCTTACTATATTGTTTGAGTGTAAGATTTACTTGTAACCCTAATTGTAATGTAAAGGGTACAAGTCGGCCCCACCATATGTGAAAGATAATTAATGTTTATGCAATGATTAATTATATTACTGAGTTATTGAGGTCAGCCCTATTCTTCAAAGAGACACACCTATTGTTGTGTCTAGTCTTGTATAAATAGAGGTGAATCCCCATTGAGGATTACACACTCTCTCACTTGTTTTCTCATTATTTCAGACCTACTTGTATAGATGAAGTGCACACCTCTCTTGGGCACTAGTTTCAAGGTTGTAGAGCACCCTCTTGTGTGCATCTAGGATTTATGGTTTGGGGGATCTTCTCTTGAGAATATAGCAAAAGATTGTTGGGTTTTTCCCTTGTTTAAGAAGGGTTTTCCCAGGATACTTCTTGTGTTCTTTTGCATGGTTATTCTTCTTGTGATCTTGGTTATTGCAGCACTTGTGTATGGTGTTGTTGCATTTGTTATGGTTCCAGTACATGCTAAATGAAATAAACCTCATGCTTGAGCCTAGCACATCTTAAAACTCAACATAGTATCAGAGCAAAGTTCTTGAAGAACCATTGCACAAGTTTCAAGCCAGCCATCACCTCCCAGTTGCAGAAGTACGACCCTCTAGGGTTTCCAGAAAAAAGGTATGACCCTCTCTTTTTGCTTGTTTCGACACCCTACACTGAAACGTTGGGGCTAATTTTGGCATAGGAGTGTACGACCTCCTTCAACGCATCTCCAGAGACTCAGATTGCATTTCCGGAAATTTTGGATTTTTGGCCCTAGGGTTTCTAGGGTTCCACAATTTTCTGCAGAAATTTCGGTTCTAGGGTTTCTACAGCTCACCAGTGTTCCTGTGACCCTCTAAAGGCTTATTGTTGGCAGTCATAAGTCCAACGAAACCTAAGGTTGCTAACCTAGCCTAGCCGTTAGGTTTCCTAGCCTAGTTGCTAAGGGTTTGTAGAAGAATCTGCAAACCATGAGGAACAGAACCTTGGTGGAAGATAGGCTTGATGGATCAAGCAACTTCAATTCCTGGAAGTCAAGACTACAGATCACTCTGGAAGAGGATGACCTATTGAGTGTGATACAAAAGACTCTACCAGAAACAACTACCGATGAAGAGAAGGAAGAATGGAAGGAAGATGACTTCAAGGCAAGGAAGATAATCATCTATTCAGGGAGAGACCATCTTCTACCTCGTATTGCCAACCTAAAGACAACTTATGAGATGTATGAAGCATTGAAGAATATGTTTGAGAGTAACAACACCCACAGAGCTCTTGCATTCAAGGGCTATCTTCAAAATATCAAGATGACAAAAGCTGACACAATTGCCACCTTCTTCATGAAGATTTCAGAGATCAAAGATCAATTGGGTGCCATTGGAGAAACCATATTAGACAAAGAACTTGTCTTGACCACTCTCAATGCTCTTCCAAGACATTGGGAACCATTTCTTCAAAGTATTAGTGGTAGAGCAGAACTACCTAATTTTAATCGTCTATGGACAGACTGTACCCAGGAGGAAATCAGACTTATAGCCAGTGGAGTGCAAGACTCCCCTCGTGATGACAATCATGCTCTTGCTTTCCATACAAAGAAAGGCAACGAAAGAGTGAATAGAAGAAGTTTCAACAAAGCATTCAAAGACAAGAAGACTTCATTAGCTTTAGGTCATGAACACAGAAAAGACAAATCAAAGATTCAGTGTTTCAGAGGTGACAAGTATGGACACATTGCAAGAGATTGTCCTACCAGGAAGAAAGGAAGATAACTTCCCTCCACTGCTGATGTTGATCCAAAGCCACATCAGAGAGAAGAAGACATAAAAGATGAAGCTTTTTTCTTCATATCAACACTCTCAGGTACGATTCCTACAAATAGTGATAATTGGCTAATTGGCAGTGGTGCTTCCAAACACATGACTGAATATAGAGATCATCTGACAGACCTTGTTGAGAAAGAGTCTAGTCTACATGTTGTATTTGGAGACAATGCCAGATATAATGTGAAAGGAGTTGGAACTTCTACATTCCAACTAGATTCTGACATACCCCTTCAATTGAGTGAGGTACTATATGTACCTGGGATGAAAATGAACCTTGTCTATGTTTCTTCCTTAGAGGATAAAGGCTACAAGGTTACCTTCGCTGAAGGAAAGGTTCTTGCATGGCACAAGAACTCACATATGAATTATGCCCGAGTGATTGGTGTTCGAGAAAACAACTTATACAGGTTGACTTTCCGACTAGTCCAGGCCCTGTTACATGATACTATCAGCTTGAGCGAGCTATGGCATAGGAGACTTGCTCACATCCATTATAGAGCCCTTCCCGCTCTGGGGAAGATGGTAACAAGCCTTCCAGAGATACATGTTCAGCATGATGGTGTTTGCAGAGGTTGTGCTCTTGGCAAAAATGTCAAGAGGTCCTTCTTGAACAATGACAACAGATCCAAGGGGATCTTGGACTTGATACATTCAGATGTGTGTGGGCCCATTACTGTTGCTTCCTTGAATGGATATTTGTACTATGTGTTCTTCATCGATGATCACTCTCGGAAGACGTGGATTTATTTCTTGAATACCAAGGATGGAGTCCTTGCGAGATTTCAAGAGTTTAAATCTCAAGTTGAGAACCTAACCGGGAGGAGGATCAAGGTGTTGAGATCAGATAATGGAAGAGAGTACACCTCCAAGTATTTCAGTGATTTCTGTATTGAGGCAGGGATCAAGAGGGAGTACACCGTTCCTTATAACCCTCAGTAAAATGGGGTTGCAAAGAGGAAGAACAGAACCACCATTGAGGCAACCAAAGCGATCATACACAATCATAATCTACCTATGATTCTGTGGGCAAAAGCATCCCTGACAGCAATGTATGTTCAGAATAGGAGTCCTCATCAGATTTTGAATAACATGACTCCCGAAGGAGCCTTCACCAGAGTGAATCTTGAGGTTGGATACTTCAGGATATTTGAGTGTCCAATATACTTTCATATACCCAAGGAGAAGAGGACCAAGCTAGACCCTTCAGGCAGAAAGGGTAAATTTGTAGGGTGCAGTGAATCTTCGAAGGCATACGAGATCTACATTCCTGGTCAGAGATAGATTGAAGTGAGCACAGATGTCATCCTTGAGGAAGAGATAGCCTTTTGAAGATCCAGAGAATCTCAGATGGAGATTGACAGCGAGACAATACCTTCTCCCCCTTCAACAGTTCAGAGGGAGACAACCATTGATCCAGTTGATCTAGTCGATCCAGTAGCTTCAGTAGATGTTCCCAGAGACATTGCAGTAGGCCATAAAAGGCCTGCCTAAGCTCGACAGACTCTGCAGGAGGCAGAGGGACATGCAACTCCTCGAGGCACATTCTAAGAGAGCAAGAGACCACATAGATTTTCGAGCTACATTTCAGCTATGAGCCACATCATTGATACTGAGCCTTCTTGTCATGGAGAAGCAACAGGTCAGCAAGTTTGGCCAAATGCCATGACAGAAGAGTATCAATCCATCATGAAGAATGATGTGTGGGATATTGTTCCGAGACCAGGATGGAAGTCTGTAGTGACTTCCAAGTGGATTTATAAGATCAAGCATGCAGCTAATGGAAGTGTCGAGAAGTACAAAGCGAGATTTGTGGCCAGAGGATCCTCTCAGGTGGAGGTAATTGATTATGAGGAGACATTTGCTCCTGTAGCCCAATACACTTCCATCCGTACGATCATTTCCCTAGTTGTATCCATGGGTTGGAGACTATATCAAATAGATGTAAAAGACATCCTTTCTCAGTGATGAGATTGGGGAAGAGGTTTACATCGAGCAGCCAAAAGGATTCGTGATACATGAGCAAAAATATCATGTGTGCAGGTTGAAGAAAGCCCTATATGGACTAAAGCAGGCACCTCGTGCTTGGTACAAGAAGATGGATGTATTCCTAATGAGTTTGGGCTTCAGCAAGAGTGTTGTTGATCCAAACCTATATTATCACATTGTTGGAGACGAGTGCCTGATCTTGGTCCTGTATGTTGATGATTTATTCCTCACCAGTTCAGAAAGTCTTATTGTTGAATGCAAGCGTGCATTGATTTCTGAATTTGAGATGAAGGATCTGGGTATGATGCACTACTTCTTGGGACTAGAAGTATGGCAAGGACTGATGAGATTTTCCTGAGTCAAGGAAAATATACAGTGGAGATATTGAAGAAATTTGGTAAGACAGAGTGCAAATCCATGCCTACACCGATGGTGATGGATTTGAAGAAAATGAATGATGCTTCTACAGACTCAAGCGAGATTGATCCACATTTGTACCGACAATTGATTGGATCATTGATGTATCTGGTTAACACCAGACCTAATATATGCTATGCAGTGAATATACTTAGTCAGTTCATGAGCCAGTCGAGACAAACTCGCTGGATAGCAACAAAGCATGTATTGAGATATCTACGAGGCACAGTTGGATATGGCCTGAGATATGCCTTCAGTGTAGACTTGAGTTTGCAGGGATATACTAATGCAGATTGGGAAGGGAGCACAGTGGACCGAAAGAGCACCTCCGGTTGTTATTTTACTTTGGGATCTGCCATGGTTTCCTGGTGCAGCAGGAAACAGACTTCTGTGGCTTTGAGTACCGCAGAAGCAGAGTACATTGCATTATGTGTGGCAATCCGCGAAGCAGTGTGACTTCGCAAACTCCTTGCATATTTATTTGGTCATGAGATGGATTCCACTATTATCCATTGTGATAACCGAAGTTGTGTGAAGCTCTCAGAGAATCCTGTGTTTCACGATAAATCAAAACACAATGAGATTGTTGACCGCCCATTTAGCACCGGTGGTCAACTCATGTGCCATGAAGAGATGTATCGTCAGATGCAGTATTATTGAAGATTCTTGGTTCTACAGCGCTGTGTTTGGCCCAACACTCATTTTTGTACTTGGAATTTCCGCACCCCTGCGTGGGTTAATAATGTAATAGGTCTGCATGAGTCATGTCTAGGTCAGTTACCTTGGCATCGGTTCACTGGGAGAGTTCCTTTCACCGAGGGTTTTTTATCCTCAGGTTATCATTGGGCCTTCCAGCCTTGATGATTTCCCTTGAGATTTTCCCTCTCACTTTACATATGTCCTCCAAAGTGGTGAACGGCGTTGCAGTGGACTTATGTTTTGGTTAACTATATAGGGAATTCATTGTAAATGACCATGCAAGACATCATAGAAAGTTTCGCGGAATTCCATCGAGTCTAGGTTAGTTTTTTTAAATTAATTAATTTTTAATTAAATTTCCCTAAGTTTGGAGGTTTAATTATTTAATTAATTAATTATTTTTGAGCAAATATTGTAAAAACTGGATCCTTAGACTTTTGATAGGGGTATTTGTGCTCAAAAGAAATGGAATAGCACCTCCTACATCCTTGGACCAAGTTTCAGCTCGGTCGGACAACTTAAGCCATGGGTTAGTCCACCTAGAGTGTCAGTTAGTCTATAACAGCAATTTTAATTGCTAAAGTCTAAACATGGCAAAATGTAAAAATTGTAATAATGAGTTAGATGATATGAAATGTTGAAATGATGGTTAGAGAGAGACCCCCTAAGCATAACCTTAGCCTCCCAACCTTTTTCAACCCTTTCTAACCCCTTTTCCAACCTCCACACTCAAAAGTTGCGCCCCCCTAGGGGGATTGACGTTTTTCACTTTTTAATTTAATTATGACTTTGGTGTGGCCCCCTCTCCTTACTTTTCATTTCATTTAACCTTCTTTTAATCCCTAGAAGTGATCCTTATCACTCCACCTCACCCATATCTTGAGCTATTGTTATGCTACTTGATTTACAACTCTCTCCCTCTCTCATCTCATTCATTTTTCAATCATTCTAGCTCTTAGATTTTGGAGTATTCCTCTCCAAGATCTACTTCTTTTGGTAATAAAGTTCAAGAAGCTTTGGAGGACAACAAGTGGGTAATGCGTATGGTTGCTTCTCTTATGCATATGGAGGTAACCTTGTGTAATTTCTTTGTTGAATCTTGCAATATTAGATCTTGAATAAAGTGTTATTTGAGTAGGGTAGATGGTGTGTATGCCCTTTTATCTTATGAATCTTATTGTATAACCTAAATTGAAGTGTCATTTATGTTATTTGCTCTAACATTCTATCTAGTATATGCTTGATCTATAAGGAGGATTGCAGGTTAGCTTCCATGGTTTCATTGGGAAGACCTTCTAGAAGGGAAGGGTCTCTTGAATCCATACATACTTCAGCCATCTTGATTATTGCCTTGCTCTATATATGCTATACATCCATCTCATTTTTCAGCTAGCATAAATGGTCTAGATAGGTCAATAATATTGCAAAATTTTATCTTATCTTGTGGAAAATCCTTGTCCCACAAGGGCAAGCTTTTCCTTAACTTTGCTTGGTTGTATGTAGCCATCCTAGCAAGAAAACCTTTCTGTTATAACAGGTATATAAGATCTGAAAGGAGGCTCTTGGTTGCCCCAAAAAGACACATACAACACTCAATAACCCCTTGGGGGACTTGGTAGCTATCTCTCACCTTTCTTCTCATTTTCTAGCTTAGAAAGTGCACTTTTTGCTTTGTTTGCTTGTTAGATTTTGCTTGAAATGTAAGAGGGGAAGTGGTACGGCCTCCCCTCTTCTTCAAGCTTTGGGTAGACTAGGACGTGGGTAGATCTAGCTTGTTTTTCCTTTTGTTGAGTTTTTCCTAGCTTGGCCGTGTGGTTTAGATGGTGTGGGCATCATCTCAACCCCACGTGGGTAGTGTTGTTTGCTTGTAGATCTAACTCATTTTTAGCTGTTTGTTCATTCTTTTGCTATCTCATATCTCTTGCTAAGTTATCCTAATAAGATCTAAGAAGGAACACCCTAATAAACTAAGATAAGATAACTAATTAAGAACCTACCTAGTTGGGTGAGAAACCCCCCAAGAGGTAAGGGAAAGTGTTAATCCTTATTTTCTCATGCTTTGTGATTGATCTAAGTTGCTTAAATGTTTATGCTTTAGATCAGATCTCAGATCTCTTAAGCCCATTGGGCAACACACTTAAAATCTATCTTGCTTAGTTTGTTTACTTTCATTTCAAGCTCTTATTATCTTTTAAGCATATATATCTTAATCTCATGCTTTATAACTCTTATGATGCTTAATCAATTGGTGGTTGTTTTACTCATTGCTTAGTTTCTCTCAATAGCCACGTCTTGGGCTTGATTCATCTTGAAGTTTCCTTTGATGGTTTAACTTGGCAAACACATTAAATTTTATTTTATCTCATAAGACAAGCTGTTCTTGCCATTGATTCATGGTATCTAATCAAATAATATGATGTGCATGTGATCCAAATGTATCTATCTCTTACTTCTTATGTGTTGATGTACTTTATGGTTTAAGCTTTAACAACACTTTTTGAGCACTTTCTGTTAATGTTTTACGCTGATATTATAGTTCTTTGCATTTCATAAAGATAAGAGCATAATAAGCACAAGATCACTGAGAAATACACATCCACAATAGACACAGCATTTATCCTGGGAAACCCTCTAGGGGAAGAAAACCCAGCAAAAACTTCCTTATCATAAATAGCTTATCAAGA
>JASDQU010171692.1:0-21056 GCA_032191745.1 Picea mariana
CTGAGAGAGCAGGTCACCAATCAGATTGTTCAGGTCCATTACATTCCAACCACAGAACAAATTGCAGACATCTTTACTAAACCCCTAGCCAAGACACCATTTGAATATCTTAGACAGAAGCTGGGTGTCATCCCATATCACATCTAAGAAATTCCATCATGTTAGGGGGAGTCTTGTATTGATTTCATATATGATACCTCCTAAATATACTACAATAGCTCAGGGGGAGCATGTTTTCTTTGACATTGATGTCGAAGGGGGAGAAAAGAATAGGTACGAGTGCCTTTGTTGCCATCAATGCCAAAGGGGGAGATTGTTGGCATGTTTTACAGATAGTGTATGTTTGTCATTGATGGCAACTATAGTAGTGATAATGACTTGAGTATAGGAAGGATGTGCCAGGAAGGCACTAGAAGTATTTTGGGAAGACGATGTAGAACTGGCTTGACAAGATGAGAGTTTGTGAAGGTATGCTTGTTAATTTGATGGAAAACAAGCAGGGAAGGAAGACTAGCTGCGCAACGATGATCGAATAGCAAGATAGAAGTTTTGGTCAAACTTCATTTCACAGTTTTCAACTACCAGGATTTCGGATACCGGGAGTTGGAGATATCAAGAAATCCCACTACAAGAGTCCCGAAGTGCCGAAATGTGAAACCCCAAAATCGTGAAACAGGCGCATCACTCAAAGTTTTGAATACTGGGATTTCGGCTACCGGGAGATAGAGATGTCATAGACTCTCATCATTAGGAGTCTCGAAGTGCCGAAATGTGAAATCCTGAAAACCCAAAATAGGTGCATTACTCGAAGTAATGGATACCAGGATTTCGGATACCAGGAGATGGAGAAGTCAGAGACTCTCAACATCAAGAGTCCCGAAGTGATGAAAAGCGAAACGTCGAAATTCCAGAAGCAAGCACATCATATCGGGATTTTGGTTACTGGAAGATGGAGAAGTCATAGACTCTCATCATAAGGAGTCCCGAAGTGTTGAAATACAAAATCCCAAAACAGACACATCAGCAAACCACGTCAGCTAAGGACACATGGCACAATCAAGCAATGACAAGTGTCAAGATGATTCAACATTTCAGGCATATGTAAGTCACGAATCAGAGTGAGACATGCCAGCTATTCGACACATGCCAATCGACGTGTGATGTCAGCAGGTTTACATCACATCAAAACTTTCTATTTTAGGGGTTTTACATAGCAAGCAAAGACTCCACCATCACGATGTCTCGAACTCCGAAATGTCGAAAGGGACCACTATGAGTCTTGAAAACTCGAAGGGAAAAATGACGAAATCAAGAAATGCAAAACCGCGATCTAATATGAATCGTCAATCAAAGGGAGATCATGGACCATTGATCTGACTCCCTTTCGGAGTTTCAGACACCTGGAGTAGGAGGATTCAAGAGTGAAGACTCTTCATCTTAGGAGTCCCAAAATCACGAAACCCAAGGTAACGAATGCCGAATTGCCGAAAAGTTGAAATGTGAAGAACAATTAGGCCTAGCAAGAGGTCACAGCCCTTGGTCACATCGACAGAAGCTGGGGGAAGGAGTTAAGCTCCTTTTCGGAGTTTCGGGGGTCGGGAAATGGAGAGAATGAAAATACTCCACCACGATGATCCTGAAATGATGAAAATTGGAATTTTGAAATGAATGCAAGATGCCATGGAGCCAATCCATCAGTGCAGGTGAATTTGGGCATGATCGGAGGGCTACTACTGCTCCTCGCAGTGTAATTGCTAGAAACCACTGATGGTTTCTACTAGAGGAATCAAAGACACTTTGGCGTGATTGATAGAGAAGGTGAAGAGTTTCAAGGGATCTTCCAGTAGAACAAAGATTGTTCATGGAGGAGATTGACAGTTGGTAACTGTAACAGAATAGTTGAGCTCGACTATAACAGAAGATGAAGAATCTCAACTGATGGTGAGGCCAAGGAATCTGATTATGACACCCAGTGATGATGGACAGATGGCATGAACAAATAGAGAAGCTGAATTTCTTCCATGATGAACAGGTAGAGCACTCGACATGCAGAGGATGCAAAACCATTGCACAGACAGGAGCACAAGATGCACAAGTGTAGAAGTATGTGGAAAAAAGAAGAGATTGGAGTGGTTTCTAGGGGGCGTAATGCATGTGTGAAGAAGTAAGGGGTGTGTAGCAGCTAAAATGGACAGAAGAAAAAAGGTGCATTGAATGGGGATGGCACAGAAAGCACAAGAGGCTAAAAAAAATAAAAGTGAAAAGTATGCATGCAGGAAGACAATGAAGAAAACATAGCAGCGAAATCTTGCAGAATAGTGATGAGACTGGTAAGCTATTGTTGAACAAAATATCACTGTAATAAGTTTTAGTAATTCATATTCATAAACTAGGGTGGTAGGGAGGTGCTAGGGAGGACTAGTGTCCTCAAAGGTTCAAGTGGGTGCTTGAACATAGGGAGTAGTAGCTTCCTTCTAGTTGGTGCTACAGAAACCAAGGAGTTGGTGCTTCCTTATAGTTGGTGCTAGAGAAACCAGGGAGTTGGTGCTTCCTTCTAGTGGGTGCTAGAGAAAACAGAGAGTTGGTGCTCTCAGCAAGTTGCAACTTGCAAAACAGAGGTTGTAGCCTCACAATGAGNAAAGAATGTAAATAATACTTATCATATAAAGAAGAAGAGGTTTTTACCTTGTATGGGTTTCCTCAGGAAAATATCTGCCTTTGTGTTTCTCATATATGTGACTAATACTGAATGTGCCATTGCTTATTTCCCTACATTATTGTGATCATCATTGAGTTCCTTGTAAAGAATTTAAAAGAAGCATAATTGTTTAAGAATAGTAACAACTGATTCACCCCCCCCCCTCTTAGTTGTCCAACAAAGAATCCATATTATTCTCCTGTGTGAGGTAGTGGGAAAGAATATTTGTAGAGTGGATGTGCATGTGGACAAGAATAGGTGAATGTGTGAAGATATAGTTCTTCTATGTAATGCGATGAACCATATTTTCCCCTAGTGGATGAGAACTAATGGGTGTATTAGATCCTTTTCTATATATATATTGTTCAAGGGTCAGACCTCCCTGTAACCCTAATTTTTATGTAAAGGGTACAGGTCGACCTCACCTTAATGTGATTAATAATAAATGTAAAAGATAATTAATTTGGTCAATATTAATTATAACAATAATAATTATTTTTATTATAATGTGACTTAGAGAGGTCAGCCCTATTGAGCCAATAGACACTTCTGTTTATAGGACAAGTCTAATATAATTAAAGGAAGATTCCCCATTGTGGAGTCATATCTTTCATGTGAGTTTGAAAATTTCAACAAGTAAAATTACTTGGGAAAAGTACTCACCTCTCTTGGGTGCTAGTCTTCCAGGGTTTGAGCACCCTCTTGTGTGCTAGGTCTTTCTTGGTGGTGAAGGTATTTCTCTTGAAGAATATAGGAAAGGATTTGGATAGGTTTTCTGCCATTGTTGAGAAGGTTTTCCCATGATACTTGTTGTGTTCTTGTGCATGGTGTTTCTTTTTGTGATCTTGGTTGTTGTAACATTCCCTTTTATGGTTAAGACAAATACAAATTGAAATGAACTACATGCTTAACCTATATTATTTAAAAATCAACAGATATGACCCACAATACTTTCATATTTGGTCCTCGATTGGAGAGACACTTGCTCGTTTCCTTTGTCGATTTTAACCTATGTTTCATTGAGAGGTTCTGCAAGAATTCGTTGAAATTATTGTGATAATTTTACTTTAGCCTGCTCTGTGGCTTGCTTCCATTCCAATTCCAAGATCTCATTTGGTGGGCAAGGCATTTTTGCTAACGTTACCTCTCTCTCTCTTCTTCTAAATATTGATCATGAGAGATGCTTCCCTTTTATATTCTTTCTCTCATTCCTCTCATAGGTAAGCTCTCACATATAAGGGAAGTTCTAGTGAGACAAAGTCATCAATCTAATTAATCTGATGAGTCCCTTTGGGGAACTCTTATTCTTGTATGAGAAAGGTAGCTAAGTTTTCTTCTATTTCACATGATCTCTCCTGAGCCTCAAACAAACTAGTAGGACATCTCCTAATCAGGACCCCACATGGATTTTTCATAGTTGATATATATCTTCAGAATGCTAGATTTGGGAGAGGAAAACATCTTATGAGGGTGTTAAACCTATCATTGAAATCCCTTATATTTTCCCCTGATTTTCTTTTGCATTTATGGAGTTGATTATACAAGGATTGGTAATCTCTCTTTTTTCTAAATATTTTGGTGAAAAGTTCTTGAAAGAAATTCCAATTTGTGATCGTTCCTGGGGAAATTTTATCAAACCAATACTTGGCCCTTCCAACAAAAGTGTAAGTGAAAATTTTCATCGGGATATCCTCATGTTGGTCATAGGATTCTAAATTACGCAAGAAAAGATACAAATTATCTTCTGGTGCAGTAAGGTCTTCTCCTGAAAAGATGGGTAATCGTTCTTTGAAGTCCTTTGGGGGTTTATGAGAGGATACAAGGATATTTTTTATGCCCAAAGGTTTGTGTGCCTCTTTGTTTTGTAGGCTCCAAGTAACTCTTGGTGAGGTGGGTATGGATGGAAGCAGAGGTGTGTAAATAACAGGTGAGGATGGAGGGCTAGGAGAGGTAGAGGAGAAATTATGAGGGATGAGGGATTTTGGGGGGCCAATTCCTTTGGGTGAGGCCCTACGACCTTTGGAAGGATTTTTTGGAGTTGTATTACGCTTCTTTCAACACATGGTGGATTCACCAAAAAATTTTTAGGAAATTATTTATCGAGAAGATGGAAAGGGAACGTTCCTTGGGTGGAGTCGCTAGGAAATCTAGGGGAAAGGATTTTGCATAACTTGCCAAAGTGTCATTAGGGTTTCGAAGAAGATTCAAAATTGTCCCCAACAATGACACCAAAACATTATAGAACAAGTTGTAGGTTGGGAAAATCCCTCCCCAACCACAAAAGAAAGTGCTACAACTTGGGAATCCTACACCAAATGTCACCTCGATGTAGGTCCCTCATGTTGTTCCAGAGTCTGTACTTAGGGATTAGAAAGTACAGTGTCTAGGTATCCGAAAGTGAGTAAAGGATAAAAAGGGGAAGAAACAACCTTCGGGAAAGGAAGCTAAGGATGATTTCTAGCTTGTCACTCTCTCACTTCCAACTGTTCTTGGATGCTTATATCCCATTCAATTGCAGCCCATGAATGTTCAAGTTCTTCCCGGGTGGTGTTTGTTTTAAGTATGGTATCAAAAAGGTTCAAAGCGATATGTTTTTGGTCTGATAGGTAGGGCTCAATATTAGGCTATCTTGCAATAGAGACAGTCATAGAGGAATAGGAAAATTAAAGGAGTATTCGAGGTTTTTTGATGTTGTATCAAATTGATCATATAAAAGAGAACTTTTGCATCCAATATTGAAGATAAAGTTCAAACCAAAGGCCTTTTCCCATAACTGAGTTATCTTTAAAATAAATGGTGTGTGAAATATGAGAAAAACATTAAGGTGTCTATAATGTGAGGCTCCTGTCAAGGGAGAATCTCACCTTGTAAATAGAAGAAGAAAAAAGATGAGAAGAAATATGACGAAGCATAAAATATGAAGATCTAAAGAGTTCACGGGTCTTGTACCTGCTAATATCCAATACAGAGTAAAAGTTGTAAACGATATAGATGACTAAAAATTGATCACCACAGTAGAGGTTTTACTAAATTGTAGTGAAACATTCATCAGACATATATATGGGAACTGAAATTGAAAATGAAATCACAGAGGAAACAAACTCATAACACAGTCTTGATGGAATCAGGAGTCTTCGGATTGCTTTGTATTAATTTCCAAAAGGAGAAAGTCTCTATTACAATCAACCAAAAAGGTCCAGCCCTAGTTCTTTCTTCAAAGTGCATATTTATAGAAATTTCTATATGCTAGAATCTCAATCATTCCAGAGGTTTTTGGTTACAAAAAAAAGGAGATTAAATGTTTCAATTCTTTGTCTTTGTCCTTCTTTCGGGCAAATGGAGCACCTTCCTTTATTTTCTCTTCGAGTTCTAAAAATAAAACAGGCAGACACTTGTCATTATTTGATTCCAGAAACCTAGCCCTTCGCATGCTCAGTGCAAGTGACACACCTTTCCACCAACTGGGCTATCAACCTGGAAGGTTCTGCTTGATTATTTGCCTCACAATTGTAACAATCCTTCACTAATTATGGAAACTTTCCTTCTACTTGTCGGTCTTCGACGTCGATAGAACATAAATGTACACCTGGTTTTATTAGCCATTTATCTATTTGGACTATATCTATTTGAGTTATTTGTGATATTTCAACCAAATCTCTTTCCTCATTCTCCTTGATATTGAGCAGGTGCTTGGCTATATTAATATGGCCCAATGTCTCAGTGTTGTTTTCGCTATCGAGATCCAACAAACTCCCATATATGAAGTTGAAAGTTTGTTCACAAGAGTTTCTTACTTATTTAGCTCATTGTCTGCCTTCTGATATGTTACGTTCCCATGCATTCAACAAGATGTTACCTCGGGTCTACTCTGGGATGGAAAACCTCGAACTACTGTCTGTTTCCTTTTTTGTCGTGGCTATAACAGCCTCTTGGAAAGCGACCCGAGCTGCCCCAGCTTCTTTTTCTCTAAAGGAGATGTTTTCCAGTACTTGATCAATGAGTTGGCAGTGGTTTTGAGTAGTTTCCACTTTAGCAAGTAAATCTTGCTGAGTTTCCAACACTCTTTTTTAGATTTCTATCTCTTGGGATTGGAATATCCCGATATCTATCATCTGGATTTCAGCAAAATTTAATTTGGCCTGTAACTACCCTATCAATTATCCTTGTTGGCTTATCTATGATTGGTTGGTCTGAGCCATCTAATGTGTCTGTCTGAGATCGGATTTGAGCCACTCGATTTCCTTTTGATCAGTTTCCGTAGCTAGCTCTATACCTATGTTCCCCTGATCTCTAGCGGCTGCTTTTGTTGTAGCCAGCTTATCCTCCAAATTTTTGATCAAGTGGTTTTCCTTCTTCAACTATTCTTTAAGGGACTCGACAAAATATTTGTTGGCTATAGAAAAAGCCCCCAATGTCCCTGCTATCTGAGTTGCAAATTCCTTTTATTTCATGGCTCTCCCATCAGCAAGGATTTTAAATTTCTTGTCTATCATGCCTAATTCTTGATAAATTTCTTGTTTCACAATGACCTTTCTCTTCTTATTGAAGAAAAATTTGTTCGGAGGAAACTCTTCCAGAGTTATGGGTGTTAGTTCTTCGCCGAAACTCCATCCTGTGTCTGGGATCCCTTTTGTGGACTATAGGAGAGTAACAAAAATGATGGGGCTACCGATCTACTTGGATGATTTCCCCGGGGTACCAACCGAGGCTGGCTTGCTTGGAGGATTGAGGATCTCAGCTTCCTGTTTTCAGCCCCTGGTCTACTTATTCTTTTCCTGGTGTTCCTCTTCATCAGCTCCTGAATCTTTGGAGCCCTTGGCTTCTATTTGTTGTACATCTACAGTCGGTGGATTCTTACCCTGTAAGACTGGGGGAAGGCAGCTCCGTCAATGTTCCTGAAATTTGAAGAAATCAACCATATCCTCGGGCGATAGGGTTTGAATCCGACTTAGGACCTCATCATAGGATCTCACCCCTTGGAAGATGTCTTCATGAGGTGAATGCTCATGTTCATACCTTTTAAGGCCACAACTCACCATGTGATTACCCATGATCCTATGTGGGTCGTGCTTCTTGAACTCAATGTGGACCAATTTAATATCCTCCAAAGTCGTTGCCTCAACTTTTGCATGTCCGAAATATAATAATGAACATGTATTCAAATGAATAGGGAAGGGTGGCCATACCTTTTTAGAAAATTCTTTAAGGTCTTTTCTTATTCCACCAATCATAGTTTTCCTAGCGATTTCACGACAAACCAGCTTGTCCGATATGAATATTGGTAGAGCATAGGGGGGAACAGAGGTGCCGAAAACCCTGATGTATGAAAATTCTACCTCTACGTACAAATTGTCCACGTTGCTCAAGTTGGCAGCGATGCTATCCGAAATCCTGGGCGGTGGGTTGCTGAAGATGGAGACATGCATTGGTACCATTACCCAATTGAAAATTTCGTATATGAATTCTTTGGCCTTATCTTCCCAAAGTTTTGAGTGGTAAACATGGATAGGCTCAACCTTAGATGCAGTCCAGCTCCATCTCATTAGATGGAAAGGCGTCATGAAACAAACAACATCCATGATGTAGGTGGACATAAAAAATGAAGCGGCCTTCCCATTTTCCCTCTGCATTCGATATTTGGTAATCCGGTTGGTTAAACTGTCTGACAATAATTTGTCCCAGTCGAAGGAACAACCTTCAGCGACTGTATGAATCATAGGTACCCATGGGAGAAAAAAATGTGTGGTGTCCTCCTTCCCATACAACCTACATGTCATCATTGTTATATATTTGAATTGTGGTTCTAAGGAAGAGATTGAATAAACTCTGTTACCGTCCACCCTGAACTTTGTGGGGTGCGAGACCCAATCCTTGATCAGATCAGACAAGTTTCTGTTGTATTGCTCACATTCTTTCCACTTAAAACCTTCCAGAAATTTGGCATTGTGTGAGAAGTTTGGTGTGGGTGACAATTGGTACATTGCTTGCAAATGTTCTGGTCTGAAGGTCCCAATGGTCACCTTCTTCTCACTGATAATAGTTCTGGTCAGGATATCCACATGATCCAGTGCCCATCGGATCATATCATAATAGGGAAGGAGTCGTGGCTTGGCCTCTAACTTATGCATCTCTACTTGAATGATGATTTTATATTTGGTGGCCAAGTCATCCCTCTCATTATCACTGGAATCATCTGAAGAGTTCACCAATTCGAACTGCAAAACCTCAGAGACATATGACCAGGTTCTGACAGAATCAATACTTCAGGGTGAAGTATCTGAAACAATATCTAAGCCTTGCCCTAAACTCTCAACAATTGCCTTGTACACTTTTCGTGGGGCCATGATAGAGGACTCTAACTTATCTCTCCTGTAGTAAAAGTGTGTATACATACAGAAATTAGCCTAGTGAGAAAAGCTTCTTTGCACAAGATAGAAATGAAATTTGAAACAATGAGAGAAAGAACTCTACATCTTGACCATTTAAAACCTCGACGTCGTTATGAACAGAACATTCAAATCATTTTTAGAGAAATATTTAGCAATAAAAACAATATCTTTACCTATCACTTCACCTCATTTCAAATAAATGCCATAATTTTTTTACGGGTCCTGACGCAAGTTAGCGCAAAAACATTTAAATTTAGACCGTAGATGGTGCGTGTTACAATTTGTATTAATGCACTGATTAATCTATCTTAGCTTCTTTAATTTGGTTTTCTTAAAACCTTAATCACCCTTTTCGGCATTCACCGTATCGAGAGATTTCACTCTTATCCTTCAAGCCCCTAAAACCCGAGATCGCGATGACATGATCTAGTTAAGCAAAAACGTGATCCAGATTAAGTGTTTAATTAATCAGTGTTTAATTGATATCATGATTTCACGACTCAGGGCTACGAAGGTATAGTTTCTTGGAAGAGTGAATCTCAAGTCATGAAACCCCAAAATTGTTTAACTATGGTTTAAAACGACTTACCCCTAAGACTAACCCAGCTGACTTTTGAAACTATCTCACAACTTTGCCTATTGGAGTTATGACAGTAAGAATTTTGGGGAGAGCGATTGCCGAGACGCGAAATCCTGACATCACTTAACTAAGGTTTAAGGAACTTTACTCTCGGCGCTAACCTGGGTAAGATTTCAAGGTTGTTTAGCGACTTTGCGCATCGGGGCTTGGAAACCTTATGAATTGTAACTCCCGAAGCGCGATATCCTAAGGTATATAAAAGTGAAAAATCTCATTTAACAGTTAAATGGCAATGGATTAGGAGTACAACGGCCATTGCCACTTTGCATATCAAGACTACTGAGATTTTCAGTGGGTAAAGGTCACGAAGTAAAAGACAACTTAAAGGCCAACCTTTGATTTTAAGAATTACATTTAAACCAGTTAAGAAAGGTGGCTCCAACATAGGCTCCAACTAGGGATCCCGTATTCCTATGAAACATGAAGAACAGTAGACCACGTGCATGTATTGGGTGAATGGAGTCATTGGTTTTACTTATGCGAAACTTTCTTAAGGAAAGTGGATACAGAGGGAAGAAGAGATTTTGTATTTTACTTCTGAAAATATTTTCAACACTCAAATGTGTTTCAAACTTAGTTGTAGCCCCTTTCATGACTTTCTCTTTCTCGTTACCAAATTTAGGTCTGCCTTAAGACAATCAAAATAGTCCTAGGAAATCCAACAGATCTTGTGGCTTTTGTCTTGCATCAAACAAAGTTTATTACATGTTTTTAATCGAGGAGCCTTGTCTGAACTTAGGATGCAGATCCGGTTTCGAGAAAGTTGATTACCAGAGTAGAGTGAGATTCATGTATGATAGCCTTATAGATATCTTAGATATTGCTTCACTGCCAGCGAGCCTGTTCAGTACCCCGATGAAGTTATCTATCCCTTTTTACTGAATTTCCTTTCACCACTTCGAAATATATTTATGCATTTAAATGTTGAGATGAGGGAAATCATTTCTGAATTTCCTTTCATTATCTCTTTGGACTAGATGGGGGAAATCAAATATGAATTTTCTTTCACCATCTGTCTTATAATTTACTTTTTAGAACATGAAGTGGGGGCAATCAGTTTGTATGAGGGATGATATCTGTGTAATATTTGTAGTGGAGGTCTATCAACTTGCTTTGATTACTCGGTACCAACCTTCCTTTAACTTTCAAAACACCTTAGCCCGCAGGGAAAATGGGAAAGATTACTTCTAGGGGCCTTCTTTCGAGCAAGCCTCAATCCTTCAAAATTGTTGAAAAACCTAGAAGAGTCAAGATCAACCTACGCATAACTTTGCTTAGTAAGAGATTGAGTGTTTGTGAATAGTGGCTTACTTTATGAATTCTGCTTTACAGCTTCCAAAGCTAAAATGTAATCTTTTCTCCCTATGTATGGAACCTGGAAAGATGCTTGTTTTTTTAAGAAGGTAATTCTACGGATAGAAAAAGGGTGATGGAGAGAAATATAGAATTCGAAACACAAGGATTATAGACTAAAACCGACTTTTGGGACCCTTTTCCGAAGATGCTTTACTTTCTCTACTTATTTTAATTACCCCCTATCTTTGTCTAGGTGAACTTTTAGGACCTAGAGCAAGGAGTCATTCTTTTAATCACCAGTCAAGAGAAAACATTATATTTATGAGATCATTATGGTGCTTTGGAGACCTTCGTTTAAAAGATAGGATATTTAGGAATTCGTACCTTTTCCTTACCATTTTAAAATAACGAAAAACCTTTTCCATCACCTATTTTCGGCGAATTTATTCTCCGATATATGACTTTCTGTTTACTCCTGTCACTCGTTTGGGCTGCAAGCCTGAATCCTGCAAACACGAAGAGTATCATTTTTCTTTTTTCTTTTCTTTTTTTTTAAAAGCGTTGAATGCATTGAAAATTTCACGTCTCTACTTCTACAAAAATCACTGACCTAATTAATTAGTGGTGAAAGTAAACTTAACAAAGAGAAATTATGAAATAGAAAGAAAACACAAACCGATATATACAATGGAAATTTGTTGGGAACCAATTACTACATATAGTGTTTTAAATAACGCCCATTGACAGGGGCATTGAAAATTTTACTGCCCAGATTTTCTAATAGAAACGAATTTTTTCCTTCGGGAGCTGTGACTTTGAATGGTCTGTACCAGATATGATCAAATTTACCATGTTTTTTCGAGTCTTCCTTCCTAGCATCCCATTTCAAGACCAAATCGTTGGGGAGAAACTCTCTGTATTTTGCCTTACGGTCGAATAATGTTTTCATGTCATCTTGGTATTTCTGCAACCTTTCGTCCACTTCGACCCTGTGTTGTTGTACTTCAATCAGCTGATTTATCCTTCTTGTGACATGGTTTGTTTCTTCTTTCTCATCTTGCCAAATTTTCATTATGGGAAGCACTAGATTGATGGGTAATACCACTTCGGTCCCGTACACCATTTGGAAAGGAGAAGTGCCAATAGATTTTGTCATGCCTATCCTATTCGCCCATAGAGCGTATTTCAAATGCACATGCCGGGATTTTTTATTCTTGTTCAACACTTTCTTAATTATATTAATCATACTTTTGTTTGAAGACTCAGCTAGTCCATTTCCTCGGGGGTAGTATGATGTGGAATGGCCAAGCACGATATTGTATTTTTGATAAAAACTGATCATAGCCATAGATTTAAAAGCCTGGGCATTATCTGTGACTATCTTTCGGGGGCAGCCAAATCTAGACAAAATGTTCTCTTCTAGGAAATCTATTACCACTGAATTTGTTGCCCTTCTCGTTGGAATAGCCTCCACCCATTTAGTGAAGTAATATATGGCAATCAAGATCCATTTGTGTTGAGTGCTAGAATGGGGGTTAATTTTGCCTATAAAATCTAGTCCCCATTGCTGAAAAGGGGCTTCCGTCTTGACCGAAACCAATGGTAGTGCTGGGAGTTTATGCTTGCCTGTGAACAATTAGCAAGGGTTGCAGGTTCTGACTTTGGCATTGACGTCTGAGAAACATTTTGGCCAATAATACCCTTCCCTCGGGATCTTATAAGTTGTCTCCCTCCAAGTGTGATGTCCCCTGCACACTCCTTCGTGAAATTTGCTTATGACCTTCTCTGTTTCTGATTCAACCAAACAAACCAACAGGAAGCCAAGTGGGTCCTTCCAATACAATTGACTTTCAGATATACAGTACTTGACCGCATGCAGTTTTAGCATCCTGGCTTTGGATGGGGATAAATCACTTGGGTATTTTAAGGTCAACAGGTAGGACACTATGTTTTGTACCAATCAGATGAGGCAAACTTCTCTTCGATTCTGATTTCACTTATTTGCTCATCAAGATCTTCCATGTCCACACCCTCTTCACATCCCTATAGGCCATTTATACTGAGGGCTCTGAAATTTGATTCAACTAAGAGTTTAGCCAAACCTTGTCCCTTTGTTATTTTCGTCGGTTTTATTTCCAGATCAAATTCTTGAATTTTAGCGAGCCACCATCCCCTTTTTCCATCACTGTCGGGGTGACCCAAAATATCTTTTACGGAGTTGGTGGGTACGTACGCGATTACCTTAGAATGAAACATGTAAGTTCTGAAATCCTTTAATGCCTTCACCATAGCATATGCTTGTTTTTCCATTATATTGTATCTGAGTTCAGCGTCTCTGAGACATTTGCTAAAAAAGGCTATCGATTGCTCGAAACCTTCTTCATTTTTCTGGAGGAGTACCACGACAAGTGTATGTTCGAAGGTGAACGAGAAAATAATAAAATCCTTTAGATAATGAGGGCTTGCCAGTACAGGTGCCTCGCTTAAGAACTTCTTGATGCGTGAAAACGATGCTTTGGCTTCTGCTTTCCATTTCAATTCATTGTTCTTCTTTAGCATATCTATGATCAGTTTCACAATTTCAACAAAGTTTGGGATAAATCTCCTCAAAAAAAATATTTTTCCTAAGAATGACTGAATTTCTTTTACATTTCTAGGAATATTTATAGTGTCTATAGCTTCAACCTTGCTAGGATCAATTTTAATTCCATCTCGAGACACAATATGGCCCAAGAGTTTACCTTCTTGCATGGAAAAGTGAGACTTCTTGGGGTTTAAAGACAAACCAAATTTGCGACATTTTTCAAATGTCTACTTGAGATGTATCAAATGATCTTCATCAGATTTAGAAAAAATGGTTAGATCATCGAGATAGATAACCACGACATTGTCTCTTCGCTAATGAAAGCCATATCCATAACACGTTGGAAGGTGGCACCTGCATTCATTAGACCAAAAGGCATCTTATCATACATGAATGTACCCCAAGGGGTAGTGAAGGCTATTGTTTCTTATCATGTTCATTTACGACAATTTGATTGTACCCGGAGAACCCATTGATCATCGACATCCTATTGCCCCAACTACCTTTTCTAATACGTGATCCATTTTGGGTAAAGGGTAATTGTCTTTGAGGGAGGACTTATTTAGATTTCTAAAATCAACACACAATCTAATCTCCCTGCTCTTCTTTCTAACCGGGACCAGGTTTTCTACCCAATCGAAGTATCTCAGTGGTACTATTATTTTTGCGTCCAAGAGCTTTTTAACTTCCCTTTCGATGACGAGAAATAAGATAGGGTTGATTTGTCTAAGTTTTTGTCTAAAGGGTTTGACACTAGGCTTCAGGGGTATCTTGTGTTTGATCACAGTGGTGTCATAGGTTCTCAGTTCTTCATAAGACCAAGCGAAAACATCTTTATACCGCGCGAGTAAGTCTTTATACTTGATTTTTACCTTAGGAGGAAGGTACTTTGATATTTTTACCATCCTAGGCTCCTCTTTGGTCCCTATGTCACAGTCTTCAACCTCTTTTGGTTGGGGTTGCAGAGTGGATTTTAAGGGCATATCATTCTAATCGAACAATCCCTCCAGGGGGATTAGTCCTTTCGAAATCTGATTGTTCTTTAAAACTAACATGTAATGGTTAGCAATTTTTTCTCAGAACTCCTGAGGCTCCTCTCCCTCTTGCATAATCTAGGTATGATCATTTTGGTCCTCCTGGTCAATGTGGGTTTTGGAGAAATCACCCACCATTTCTAGGAACTTTTTGATCTGTTCATCATCCTCGAAAACCTACCAGGGTTGTATGTTGTTTGGTATGGATGGTTTGTGCCTTACCTCTATGTGGTACTTTAATTTGAAAGCGGTGGGGGGTACGAAAGTTGAAGCCGCTTTGGCCAGTGAATCGGCTTGTTGGTTTTAGGCCCTTGGGATGAAATGAACCTTTACTGATGAAAAGAAATTTTCCATAAGATCCTAGCCACAATTTTTGTAAGATCTCAATCTTGGGTGTTTGGCCTGGTATTGTCGATTTATCTGTTTCACTATCAACTCTGCATCTCCATAAACTTCCAGGATCTTTATGTTCAACTTCCTGGAAACTTCCAACCCTAAGACTAAGGCTTCATACTCACATATGTTATTGGTGTAGTATATATCCCACTGAAGCTTGTAAGAGAAAGGGATAACAAATTAATTTTTAGGTGCCACAAAAATTACTCCTACACCCGCTCCTTCACATGACAAGGCACTATCAAAAAACATTTTCCAAATCCCAGTGCTATGCATATTTTCATATGTCTTTCCTAATTCATTATTTTCTAAGTAATTCTCTTCTGCAAAACTATTTACATCATCATCAAAAGACATAATACAATTTCCTAGATCTTGAACGACAATATAAACAGGATAATTGTTAGGATTCTGAAGATCGTTCACTGTGTAGGCTAGCCTCGTTTCCCTGTATAGCCGAGTAAGTTGTCCACCAAACATAGGAATCATGGTGTAGGTCATGTCTAGTTGAAGAGACCCACCAATTTTGGCTCTCCATGACCTAAATAGTAGTAAGCCATACTTCGGGGGTATATCGGAAATAACTATGTCCATTAGGATGCTTTTAACTAGGACCTGTGCAATAGTGACTACTAAATATTTTATCATACCCATGCACTTAACTCTTCTTGAATTGAAAGAGTAGAGATCTCCATAAGGCCTGATGATCTCGAGGCCTAGTCCATCCATAATAGTTTTGGGCATCACATTATGTGAGGCCCCAGAGTCTAGCATGCAGTTATGCAGCAGTCAATCATGCACATTCAAGGTGATATAGAAGGGAGCGACAGTGTCTCTGGAACCCTCGAAATCTGGACCAAAATTGATATTGGGCTTATCATATTATAAGTTTATCACATCAGAGTGACTTTCTAGATCCGAAAAACCTATCACTTTAGTCATCTTCTTTCGATATACAAGATTCTTTGTTAATTCCACCAGAGGAACTAGTATTTTTATCTTATTTATCTCATTTTCGAGGCTGAACCCTCCAATACCTTTGTCCGTTTCTTTGTTTGAAACCTCAGACTCCTTCTTTTCTAATTTATTTGTTTGTGTTGATTTATCACCCATGAGTTTATCTACCAGTGTGTGTGTTTCAGTTGTCTTGGTTTCCTTTGTTTGGGTCTCAACCTCCTTTTCTTTGGGATCTAGCGAGTCTGCCCTTTTCATTTTTCTATTAGATGTCTCAGTCTCTTTTGGGGAAGGCTCGTATATTTCACCTCTAGGGAGAATTTTCTTAGGTTGAGGAGTCGACGTAGGTTTGTTTTTATACCTTAGGTTATACCTAGGTTGGACCTAAGCCATTATAGAATCAGTTATTTCTTGATAGACAGAAACATCGGTGTTGTCTATGTCTTCACATTTATTTGACGGTTGCTGAGTGTTTAGGGACTTCTTGTAATATTCTTTATTTAAGTAAGGTTGTGTGTAGTCGTGACCCAAATTTGTCACATCTGGTTCCAAATCCTCGAAATCTTGCAAGTCGTTTCCTCCTACAAAATTTTCATTTTTTAGAGGAGTTTGAATTTTCTGATCTTCATTTTTAATTTGTCTTCGTTGATTTTGAGGATTGGGGTTTCTTTTGAATTCCCTCTTAATGAAAGGATCGGCCTTGGATTGGTCTAGCTCCATTCTGGAAATTTTATTCGATAACTCCTTAATTATCCTATCCATATCATCCATTTTGTCTTCTATGGATCTATTAGACCCTAAAACATTTGGTTTCTCGGTTTCCCGTTTCTACCTTGGTTTTCAACTTGCCAAAAGCCATCATGTTAGATTCGATTTCCATGGCATCATCTTGCATTTGAGTTAAGATAGCCCCTCTCCTTTATCTTAAAAGAAGGGAAAAATTGGGTTTGAAGGCTCCTGCAAAGGTTACCTTGGCTGTAGGTTGGGATGGTTTAACTTCGACCGAGATCTTATTATATAACTTGTTAAATCTTTGAATGAATTCCATAACAATTTCCGAAGTCTTTTTCTTTAAAGAGCCGAACTCTGTCAAATAATACAAATGATCTTTCCTTTTGCCCCATTGTCTAAGAAAGGAGTCTTCTAGGGCATCATAGGATAATATCGATCCTGCAAGTAGACTTCGAAACCAGGTTCGTACCTATCCTTTGAAAGTCTAAACAAACAACCTCGAATAAATGTCTTCATGTTCGAGACCTAGGATATCGGTGAACTGGTCAAAGGAGTTTATATGTTCGGCTGCAGTCAAGTCCCCTTCCCCTGTAAATTTAGGTAATATTTTTATGTAATTTTTAGGAAGGTCGTGGAGAGGGATGGGCAGGACCAAAGGTGCATATCTCGCAGCTACTTTAGTGAGAACTCTGGGAGGTGGGGGAGGCCCTTGGCCCCCCGCTCCTCCTCCTAGAGCCACTCCACCTCCCCCTCCTAAAACCCCTCCACCTCCTCCTCTAGTGGTCACCATCGAAACTACTGGATAAGAAAATGGTGTGTTATATAGAGGGTTATAGAAGACTAAAAGTGAATTTCTAGCTTCTTCAAAAGACGAGAAAACCGAAGACGTCTGAAAAAGATGCGAGGACTTGGATCCTCAGATTTTCAAGAGATGTAATCAAGGGAACCCGCGAGTGTGGAATCTGAGTATATGGTATACTCTTCAAGACTTGGAGAGGTCACGAAATCTAACTGGAGAGTCAATGGGATATTGATCTCTGATAAATTCAATGCAGGGTTTTTACCTTTGTGTACGCCAAAGCTTGTTAGAGGGATTTCAATTTTAACCTCAGAGAGAAGTAATGTTGGATTGATGGTTTCGAGAGGGGAACTGTGCAAAGTTGAAGGTTCAAAAGAACTCTTGGTCCTGGGTTGTGGGTACTTAAGCTGGTAGACTGCAGTAGTTGGCTTAAGGGAACCTCTTGTTTTCGGTATTTTTTCTGGCGTGGTCTATTTACCATCTGGGTTTTGTCTCGTGTTCCTTCGACCGAATGCCAGCTTATTTAAATGTGGAGTTTCCAATTGAAATATAATAAAATCCTTTAGAGGGTGTTCACTTTTTGTTCACTATCAAAGGGTGAAACTTGCAAAAATCTCGTTCTTCCCAGAGAAAAGGTTGTGTAACTTCATCCCCGGCAATGACGGCAAAAAATATGTTGTTCCAGAGTCTGTACTTAAGGATTAGAAAGTACAATGTCTAGGAATCTGAAAGTGAGTAAAGGATAAAAAGGGGAAGAATCAACCTTCGGGAAAGGAAGCTAAGGTTGATTTCCAGGTTGTCACTATCTTACTTCCAACTGTTCCTAGATGCTTATATCCCATTCAATCGCGGCCCATGAACATTCAAGTTATGCCTGGGTGGTGGTTATTTTAAGTATGGTATCGAAAAGGTTCAAAGCGATATGGGTTTGGTCCGACAGGCTGGGTTCAATATTAGGTTGTCTTGCAATGGGGATAGTCATAGAGGAATAGGAAAATTAAAGGAGAATTCGAGGTTTTTTTTATGCTATATCAACTTGATCGTATAAAAGAGAACTTTTGAATCCAATATTGAAGCTAAATTGAAAACCAAAGGCCTTTTCCTGTAACTAATTTATCTTTAAAATAAATGGTGTGTGAAATATGAGAAAAACATTAAGCTATCTATAATGTGAGGCTCCTATCAGGGGAGAATCTCACCCTATAAACAGAAGAAGAAAAAAGATGAGAAGAAATCTGACGAAGCATAAAATATGAAGATCTAAAGAGTTCACAAGTCTTGTACCTGCTAATAGCCAATACAGAGGAAAAGCTATAAATGATATAGATGACTAAAAAATGATCACCACGGTAGAGGTTTTACTAAATTGCAGTGAAACATTCATCAGACATATATATGCGAACTGAAATTGAATATGAAATCATAGATGAAACAAACTCATAACACAGTCTTGACGGAATCAGGAGTCTTCGGATTGCTTTGTATTAATTTCCAAAAGGAGATAGTCTCTATTACAATCGACCAAAAAGGTCCAGCCCTAGTTCCTTTTTCAAAGTTCATATTTATACAAATTTCTATATGCTAGAATCTCAATCGTTCCAGAGGTTTTCGGTTACAAAAAAAAGGAGATTAAACATTTCAATTCTTTATCTCTGTCCTTCTTTCGAGCAAATCGAGCACCTTCCTTTCTTTGATCTTTGAGTTATAAAAATAGAATAGGAGGACACTTGTCATTGTTTGATACCAGAAACCTGCCCCTTCACATGATTGGTGCAAGTGAGGCACCTCTCCACCAACTGGGCTATCAACCTGGAAGGTTCTGCTTGATTATTTTCCTCACAAGTGTAACAATCCTTCACTAATTGTGGCAACTTTCCTTCTACCTATCGATCTTCAACGTCGATAGAACATAAATGTACACTTCATTTTATTAGCCATTTATCTATTTGGACTATATCCGTCTAAGTTATCTGTGATATTTCAACCAAATATCTTTCCTCATTCTCCTTGATATTGAGCAGGTGCTTGGCTATATTAATCTGGCCCAATGTCTAAGTTTTGTTTTCGCTATCGAGATCCAACAAACTCCCATCTATGAAGCCGAAAGTTTCTTCACAAGAGTTTCTTACTTCTTTACCTCATTTTCTTCCTTATGATATGTTACACTCCCATACCTTCAGCAAGATGTTACCTCGGGTCTGCTCTGGGATGGAAAACCTGGAACTACTGCCTATTTCCTTTTTTGTCATGGCTATAACAGCCTCTTGGAAAGCGACGCGAGCCACCCCAGCTTCTTTTTCTCTGAAGGAGATGTTTTCTAGTACTTTATCAATGAGTTGGCAGTGGTTTTGAATAGTTTCCACTTTAGAAAGTAAATCTTGTTGAGCCACCGACACTCTTTTTTGGATTTCTATGGCTTGGGATTGGAATATCTCGATATCTATCATCTGGCTTTCAGTGAAATTTAATTTTTCCATTAACTACCCTATCAATTCTCCTTGCTAGCTTATTTGTGATTGGTTGGTCTGAGCCATCTACCATGTCTGTTCGAGATCAGATTTGAGCCGCTTGATTTCCTTTTGATCGGTTGCCCTAGTGATTCAGAAAGATCTTTTAATGACTGTGGTTGAGTTATTAATTGCATGTGTTAATTAACCATTTATGAAGCTGAATGAAAGAGGATGAAGATGAGAGAATATATCATAGACATAATACAAAATATAGATCTGAAATAAATCAATAAGAACAACAAACCATAACATGAGAAGTGATGACGGAGTTTGGCACAAAATTGCCTATGTCTCTAGGCCTTTGTCTCAGTGGGGGAGGTTTCTTTATTTCTGTTCAAAAACTCAAAAAGTACATCACAGTGGTGCCATTAGGATACAATACTAATATAGTCATGTTCTTCCATATCTCTAGAGCCCAGAAGAAGAAACAGCACGTAAAACGGATGATCGAAGCTCCCAGAAATGGCCCGCAAGTGTCTGCTCCTCAACAACTTCCTTGCATAAAAATGGCTTTGGCTTGGCTTCCCTTCAGCATAAATCTACTCTGACTATCCTCCATGGCCTCAAATAGGCCTAGTTTTTATATATCTGAAGTTGGTTATCATTCCCCAACTTCCTCCTAAAATATGGGCTCAAAAAGACTCCAAAATCTCCCAAAAATGACCAAAATCCATTAAATCTACTGATAAAATCACTGAAAAAATCATTTTCCAATGTAAAAAACCAATTTTTTTGGCAAATATCAGGCTAAGACCCCTAATCTGGGCACTATCTCATGGATCTGGGTGCATCTGCATGTGATCTGGGCCTTAAAAAGGGTGCACTAAGTGGGCTAAGCTCCTTTTGGAGTGCGGCCCCCTGGTCTCATGGGATTTTCCCAAGATCCTTGGGATGAGCTTATCCTTTGGGCACGCCCATGAGGAGAGAACCCTCTTTTGCTGGATTGTGGTCATGTGTAAGAGTTAAACCATGGGCTAGGGCTTAGCCCCAGCCCCCCTTTTTGCCCCTTTTCACTTTATTGCAC